>JAUMJK010002299.1:0-56824 GCA_033558105.1 Coccyzus lansbergi | reverse complement strand
GGGGCAATGAGGGGTTTGGGGGGCAATGGAGGGTGAGGGGGTTGGGGGGCAATGGGGGATGAGGGGTTGGGGGGCAATGGGGGGGTAAGGGGGGTTGGGGGTAATGAGGGGATGGGGGGGCAATGGGGGGTGAGGGGGTTGGGGGTGATGAGGGGGTTGGGGGCAATGGAGGGTGAGGGGGTTGGGGGCAATGGGGGGTTTGGGGGCAATTGGGGATGAGGGGGGTTGGGGGCAATGAGGGGTTTGGGGTCAATGGGGGGTTTGGTGGTCAATGAGGGGTTTGGGGGACAATGGAGGGTGAGGGGGTTGTGGGATGAGGGGTTTGGGGGGCAATGGGGGATGAGGGGTTGGGGGGCAATGGGGGGTTTGGGGGCAATTGGGGATGAGAGGGTTGGGGGGCAATGAGGGGTTTGGGGGGCAATGTGGGGTGAGGGGGGTTGGGGGCAATGGGGGGTTTGGGGGACAGTGGAGGGTAAGGAGGTTGTGGGATGAGGGGTTTGGGGGGCAATGGAGGGTGAGGGGTTGGGGGGCAATGGGGGGTTTGGAGGCAATTGGGGATGAGGGGGTTTGGGGGCAATTGGGGGTAAGGGGGGTTGGGGGCAATGAGGGGTTTGGGGGTCAATGGGGGGTGAGGGGGACAATGGGGGGCAATGAGGGGGTTGGGGGCAGTGGGGGCTGAGGGGGTTGGGGGGCAATGGAGGGTGAGAGGTTTGGGGGGTTTAGGGGGGGCAGTGGGGTCTGGAGGGGTTTTGGGGGTCAATGGAGGCTGAGGGGAGAGGATGAGGGGGCAATAGGGCTGAGGGAGTTGAGGTGCTTGGGGTTCAATGGGGGCTGAGGGTTGGGGGGGGCAACGGGGTCTGAGAAGTTGGGGGGTTTGGGGGGTTCAGTGGGGGCTGAGGAGAGGGTTTGGGGGGTTCACTGGGGGTGGTTTTAAGGAGAAGTTGGGCTGATGGAGTTTGGGGGGCAGTGGGGGGGCTGAGGGGGGGGAGGGTTGGAATAATGGGGTTGAGGGGGGTTTGGGGGGCAATGGAGGGTGAAGGGTTGGGGGGCAATGGAGGGTGAAGGGGTTGGGGGGCAATGGAGGGTGAAGGGGTTTGGGGGCAATGAGAGTGAGGGGGTTGGGGGGCAATGGAGAGTGAGGGGGTTGGGGGGCAATGGAGATGAGGGGTTTGGGGGGCAATGGGGGGTTGGGGGTCAATGAGGGTTTGGGGGACAATGGAGGGTGAGGGGGTTGTGGATGAGGGGTTTGGGGGGCAATGGGGGGTGAGGGGGTTGGGGGGCAATGGGGGGTTTGGGGGGCAATGGGGGGGTTTGGGGGGCAATGGGGGCTGAGGGGGTGGGAGGTTTTGGGGGGACAATTGAGGGCTGAGGGGTCGGCGGGGGCTGCAAGGGGTGAGATGTCGGTGGGCTGTGGTGGGGGGGGGGTTTTGGGGAGCCGTTGGCCAGCGGGGTCCCCCCGTGTCGTGGCCCAGGGGTGAAGCTGGGCCTGGGCTCTCTGGGGGTGGCCACGGCCTGTGCCGCTTTCCACCGCTGGGGCGGAGCCGCCGGCCCCGGGGCCCCCCACGACCCCCACCTGATGGCCGCCGCCGCCATCTTCCTGGCCGCCAAGGCCCAGGGCACCCCCCTGCGCGCCAGGGACGTCCTCAACGTCACGCACAGGTACCCCCCGAACCCCAAAACCCCCTCCCTCAACCCCCAAACCTGAAATCCTACCCTGAGGGCGAGCGCCAAGCCCCTGAACTGAACCCCAAAACCGCCTCCTGCTGCCTAAGGCCTCAGAGATCCTACCCCAGAAGCCCCTTGAACCCCAAAATCACACCCTCTGCACCCCAAAACCTCACTAATCCCACCCCAAAAGCGCTCCCTGAACCCCAAAACCACCCCCTGAACCCCCAAATCTGAAATCCTACCCTGAGAGCGAGCACCAAGCCCCCGAACTGAACCCCAAAACCACCTCCTGCTGCTTAAGGCCTCAGAGAACCCACCCCAGAAGTTCCTTGAACCCCCAAATATCCCCCCAAAAGCCCCCTCTGCACCCCAAAACTTCACTAATCCCACCCCAAAAGCGTTCCCTGAGCCCCAAAACCACCCCCTGAACCCCCAAACCTGAAATCCTACCCTGAGAGAAAGCACCAAGCCCCTGAACTGAACCCCAAAACCACTTCCTGCTGCCTAAGGCCTCAGAGATCCCACCCCAGAAGCCCCTTGAACCCCAAAATCACACCCTCTGCACCCCAAAACCTCCCAGATCCCACCCCAGAACCTCCCTGAACCCCAAAACCACCCCCTGAACCTCCAAATCTGAAATCCTACCCTGAGAGCAAGCACCAAGCCCCCGAACTGAACCCCAAAACCACCTCCTGCTGCCTAAGGCCTCAGAGATCCCACCCCAGAAGCCCCTTGAACCCCAAAATCACACCCTCTGCACCTCAAAACCTCACCAATCCCACCCCAAAACGCTCCCTGAACCCCAAAACCACCCCCTGAACCCCCAAACCTGAAATCCTACCCTGAGAGCGAGCGCCAAGCCCCCGAACTGAACCCCAAAACTGCCTCCTGCTGCTTAAGGCCTCAGAGATCCCACCCCAGAAGCCCCTTGAACCCCAAAATCACACCCTCTGCACCTCAAAACCTCACCAATCCCACCCCAGAACCTCCCTGAACCCCAAAACCACCCCCTGAACCCCCAAACCTGAAATCCTACCCTGAGAGCGAGCGCCAAGCCCCCGAACTGAACCCCAAAACTGCCTCCTGCTGCTTAAGGCCTCAGAGATCCCACCCCAGAAGCCCCTTGAACCCCAAAATCGCACCCTCTGCACCCCAAAACCTCCCAGATCCCACCCCAGAACCTCCCTGAACCCCAAAACCACCCCCTGAACCCCCAAATCTGAAATCCTACCCTGAGAGCGAGCACCAAGCCCCCGAACTGAACCCCAAAACCACCTTCTGCTGCCTAAGGCCTCAGAGATCCCACACCAGAAGTTCCTTGAACCCCCAAATATCCCCCCAAAAGCCCCCTCTGCACCCCAAAACCTCACCAATCCCACCCCAAAAGCGTTCCCTGAACCCCAAAACCACCCCCTGAACCCCCAAACCTGAAATCCTACCCTGAGAGCGAGCGCCAAGCCCCCGAACTGAACCCCAAAACTGCCTCCTGCTGCTTAAGGCCTCAGAGATCCCACACCAGAAGCTCCTTGAACCCCCAAATATCCCCCAGAAGCCCTCTCTGCACCCCAAAACCTCCCAGATCCCACCCCAGCATCCCCCCTGACCCCTGAACCCCCAAATCTGAAATCCTACCCTGAGAGCAAGCACCAAGCCCCTGAACTGAACCCCAAAACCACCTCCTGCTGCCTAAGGCCTCAGAGATCCCACCCCAGAAGCCCCTTGAACCCCAAAATCACACCCTCTGCACCCCAAAACCTCCCAGATCCCACCCCAGAACCTCCCTGAACCCCAAAACCACCCCCTGAACCCCCAAATCTGAAATCCTACCCTGAGAGCGAGCACCAAGCCCCTGAACTGAACCCCAAAACCGCCTCCTGCTGCCTAAGGCCTCAGAGAACCCACCCCAGAAGCCCCTTGAACCCCAAAATCACACCCTCTGCACCTCAAAACCTCACTAATCCCACCCCAAAAGCGCTCCCTGAACCCCAAAACCACCCCCTGAACCCCCAAACCTGAAATCCTACCCTGAGAGCAAGCACCAAGCCCCCGAACTGAACCCCCAAACCGCCTCCTGCTGCCTAAGGCCTCAGAGATCCCACCCCAGAAGCCCCTTGAACCCCAAAATCACACCCTCTGCACCCCAAAACCTCCCAGATCCCACCCCAGAACCTCCCTGAACCCCCAAACCTCCATGATGGAAACGCCCCCTGAACCCCAAACTCCTGCCCCAAAACCGCTCTCTGAGCCCCAAAGTTGTGCCCTAACAACAGGCCCTGAACCCCAAAATCCTCAAATCGCACCTCCCGAACCCCAAAACCTCACAAATCACACCCCAAAACCCCAAACCTAACCCCAGAAACATCCCCGAGCTTGACCCCAAAAGCACCTCTTGGACACTAAGCCCCCCCTTGCACCCCCAAATCCACCCCAAAAGCACCTTCTGTGCCCCAAACCCCTCCCTAATCCCCCCAAAAGAACCTTCTGCGCCCCAAATCCCTCCAAAACCCAAAAATCCACCCCAAAAGCACCTCTTGCACCCCAAACCCCTCCCTAATCCCTCCTAATAGAACCTTCTGCGCCCCAAACCCCCCAAATCCACCCCAAAAGCACCTTCTGCGCCCCAAACCCCTCCCTAATAACCTCCCAAAAGAACCTTCTGCACCCCAAACCCCTCCAAAACCCCCAAAAGCACCTTCTGCACCCCAAACCCCTCCCTAATCCCTCCTAATAGAACCTTCTGCGTCCCAAATCCCTCCAAACCCCCCAAATCCACCCCAAAAGCACCTCTTGCACCCCAAACCCCTCCCCAATCCCTCCTAATAGTACCTTCTGCGCCCCAAACCCCCCAAATCCACCCCAAAAGCACCTTCTGCGCCCCAAACCCCTCCCCAATCCCTCCTAATAGAACCTTCTGCACCCCAAACCCCCCAAATCCACCCCAAAAGCACCTTCTGTGCCCCAAACCCCTCCCTAATCCCTCCTAATAGAACCTTCTGCGCCCCAAATCCCTCCAAAACCCCCCAAATCCACACCAAAAGCACCTTCTGTGCCCCAAACCCCTCCCTAATCCCCCCGAAAGAACCTTCTGCACCTCAAATCCCTCCAAACCCCCCAAAATCCACCCCAAAAGCACCTTCTGCAGCCCAAACCCCTCCCCAATCCCTCCTAATAGAACCTTCTGCGCCCCAAATCCCTCCAAAACCCCCAAAAGCACCTTCTGCGCCCCAAACCCCTCCCTAATAACCTCCCAAAAGAACCTTCTGCACCCCAAACCCCCTGAGTGTCCCCCAAGCACCCCAAAACCCCCCAAATCCACCCCAAAAGCACCTTCTGCGCCCCAAACCCCTCCCCAATCCCTCCTAATAGAACCTTCTTCACCCCAAATCCCTCCAAACCCCCAAATCCACCCCAAAAGCACCTTCTGCAGCCCAAACCCCTCCCTAATCCCCCCAAAAGCACCTTCTGCGCCCCAAATCCCTCCAAAACCCCCCAAATCCACTCCAAAAGCACCTTCTGCGCCCCAAACCCCTCCCTAATCCCTCCTAATAGAACCTTCTGCGCCCCAAACCCCCCAAATCCACCCCAAAAGCACCTTCTGCAGCCCAAACCCCTCCCTAATCCCCCCAAAAGCACCTTCTGCGCCCCAAACCCCTCCAAAACCCCCAAATCCACCCCAAAAGCACCTTCTGTGCCCCAAACCCCTCCCTAATCCCTCCTAATAGAACCTTCTGCGCCCCAAATCCCTCCAAAACCCCAAATCCACCCCAAAAGCACCTTCTGCAGCCCAAATCCCTCCCTAATCCCTCCTAATAGAACCCTCTGCGCCCCAAACCCCTCCAAAACCCCCAAATCCACCCCAAAAGCACCTCTTGCACCCCAAACCCCTCCCCAATCCCTCCTAATAGAACCTTCTGCACCCCAAATCCCTCCAAAACCCCCAAAAGCACCTTCTGTGCCCCAAACCCTTCCCTAATCCCTCCTAATAGAACCTTCTGCACCCCAAATCCCTCCAAAACCCCCCAAATCCACCCCAAAAGCACCTTCTTACCCCAAACCCCTCCCTAATCCCTCCTAATAGAACCTTCTGCGCCCCAAATCCCTCCAAACCCCCAAATCCACCCCAAAAGCACCTTCTGCAGCCCAAACCCCTCCCCAATCCCTCCTAATAGAACCTTCTGCGCCCCAAACCCCCCAAATCCACCCCAAAAGCACCTTCTGTGCCCCAAACCCCTCCCTAATCCCTCCTAATAGAACCTTCTGTGCCCCAAACCCCTCCAAACCCCCAAATCCACCCCAAAAGCACCTTCTGTGCCCTAAACCCCTCCCTAATCCCACCCTACAAGCCCCCTCGGCACCCCAAACCCCCTCGGTGTCCCCCAAGCACCCCAAAAATCCACTCTGTGTCCCCCCCCAGGCTGCTGCACCCCGGGCAGCCCCCCCCGGGCCCCGAAGGAGGCTTCTGGGGCCTGAGGGACAGCCTCGTGCAGTGTGAGCTGCTGCTGCTGCGCGTCCTGCGCTTCAGGCTCCCCGTCCCGCACCCCCACAAGGTAACTGCGCCCCGAAAACGCCCCCGGGAACCCCAAAACCCACCCTGGGAACCCCTAAAGCTTGTCCCAAAAAAACCCCAGCCTCTGGCAGCCCCGAAAAAAAAAAAAAAAGCATCCTGAGACTCTAAAATGAACACAAACCCAACTCTGGGAGGCCCCAAAGTGCCCCTGGGAGGCCCCAAAGTGCCCCTGGGAGCCCCAAAGTGCCCCTGGGGACCCCCAAAACCAACCTGGGACTCACGAAATGCCACGAAAAGCACCCCTGGGATTCCAAAATTAACACAAACCCCACCCTAGGAGTCCCAAAACGCCCCTGGGAAGCCTAAAATGCCACAAAAGCCACCCCTGGGAGCCCCAAAATGCTTCTGGGATCCCGGGAAACACCGACAGGAGCCCCAACACCCCCAAAAAACCCACCCTGGGAGTCCCAAAACACCACAAAAGCCACCCTGGGAGTCCCAAAACGCCACAGAACCCACCCCTGGGAGCCCCAAAACACCCCAAGAAACACCCTGAGAGTCGAAAATCAACACAAACCAAATCCCTGGGAACCCAAAAACCCCCCCCGGGAACCCCAGACACCCCAAGAAACACCCTGAGAGTCAAAAATCAACACGAACCCAACCCGTGGGAGCCCCAAAATGCCCCCGGGAACCCCCAAAACCACCCTAGGACTCGCAAAATGCCACAAACCCCACCCCTGGGAGCCCCAAAATGCTTCTGGGATCCCAGGAAACACTGACAAGAGCCCCAAAACTCACCCTGAGAGTCCCAAAATGCCACAAAAGCCACCCCTGGGAGCCCCAAACACCCCAAAAAACACCCTGAGAGTCGAAAATCAACACAAACCAAATCCCTGGGAGCCCCAAAATGCCCCTGGGAACCCCCAGAAACCACCCTAGGACTCGCAAAATGCCACAAAACCCACCCCTGGGAGCCCCAAAATGCTTCTGGGATCCCAGGAAACACCGACAGGAGCCCCAAAACCCACCCTGAGAGTCCCAAAACGCCACAGAACCCACCCCTGGGAGCCCCAAAATGCTTCTGGGATCCTGGAAAACACCGACAGGAGCCCCAAAACCCCCAAAAAACCCACCCTGGGAGTCCCAAAACACCACAAAAGCCACCCTGGGAGTCCCAAAACACCCCAAAACCCACCCTGGGAGTCCCAAAACGCCACAGAACCCACCCCTGGGAGCCCCAAAACACCCCAAGAAACACCCTGAGAGTCGAAAATCAACACAAACCAAATCCCTGGGAACCCAAAAACACCCCCGGGAACCCCAGACACCCCAAGAAACACCCTGAGAGTCAAAGATCAACACGAACCCAACCCCTGGGAGCCCCAAAACACCCCTGGGAACCCCCAAAACCACCCTAGGACTCGCAAAATGCCACAAACCCCACCCCTGGGAGCCCCAAAATGCTTCTGGGATCCTGGAAAACACCGACAGGAGCCCCAAAACCCACCCTGAGAGTCCCAAAACGCCACAAAATCCACCCCTGGGAGCCCCAAAATGCTTCTGGGATCCTGGAAAACACCGACAGGAGCCCCAAAACCCACCCTGAGAGTCCCAAAATGCCACAAAATCCACCCCTGGGAGCCCCAAAATGCTTCTGGGATCCTGGAAAACACCGACAGGAGCCCCAAAACCCCTAAAAAACCCACCCTGGGAATCCCAAAACACCACAAAAGCCACCCTGAGAGTCCCAAAACACCACAGAACCCACCCCTGGGAGCCCCAAACACCCCAAGAAACACCCTGAGAGTCGAAAATCAACACAAACCAAATCCCTGGGAACCCAAAACCCCCCCCCCGGGAACCCCAAAGACCCACAAGAATGGTCAGGATTTGGGGGCCTTGCCCCCTCTGCCCCCCATTTCCCCTCAGGGTTGGGTTTGAGGGGGTCTCGTCCCCTCCATGGGTCATTATGGGGGGGGGGGGGTCCCTGACCCCCATTTTTTTTTTTTTTTCGCGCCCGCAGTACCTGTTGCAGTACCTGGTGGCCGTGGGGCGCTGGGGGGGCCGCCGCGGGGGGGGCTGGGGGCCGCGGGGTTGGGTGCCGGGGGTGTCGTGGGCGCTGGTGCGGGACGGGGCGGCCGGGGGGCTGGCCCTCCGCTACCCCCCCCAGCACCTGGCGGCCGCCGCCCTCCACCTGGCCCTCGCCCTCTGCGGGCGGCAGCCCCCCCCGGGGGCCCCCCCGAGGTGGTGGCAGGTAAGTTGGGGGGTCGGGGGGGGTAAAATGGGGAGGGGGTGCAGCACACATCACCCTCACTTTGTACCCTCTCTATCTGTCCGTCCCCCCCATGTCCCCATCTCTTATTCCATGTGTTGTCCCCCCCCCCCCAACCCCATATTCCACTCATGTTCCCCCCAATGTCCACCCTTGTCCCTCCCTGTGTCCCCAATATGTCCCCCATATACCCTCATGTGTCCCCCCCCCCCTTGTCCCCCATGTCCCCCCTTTTACCCCTCATGCCCCCCCCGTATCCCTCACCACGTCCCCCCTTTTCCCATGTCCCCCCCATATTCCACTCATGCCCCCCCATGTCCCCCCCATGTCCCCTCCTTGTCCCCACATCCCCTCCATGTCCCTCCCCATGTCCCCCCATCTCCCCCTCATCCCCCCCTTTCCCCCCATTTCCCCCCATGTTCCACTCATGTCCCCCCATTTCTCTCCCCTTGACCCTCCGTGTCCCCCATATCCTCCCATGTGCCCCCAAAATCCCTCCCCATGTCCCCCCATGTCATCCCCTTTCTCCCCCTCCATGTCCTCTTCCTTATCCCCCCATATCCCCCTCATCCCCCCCCTTTTCCCCCCATTTCCCCCCATGTTCCACTCATGTCCCCCCATTTCTCTCCCCTTGACCCTCCGTGTCCCCCCATATCCTCCCGTGTCCCCCCAAAATCCCTCCCCATGTCCCCCCATATCCCCCTCATCCCCCACTTTTCCCCCCGTGTCCCCCCATATTCCACTCATGTCCCCCCATTTCTCTCCCCTTGACCCTCCGTGTCCCCCCATATCCTCCCATGTGCCCCCAAAATCCCTTCCCCATGTCCCCCCATATCCCCCTCATCCCCCCCTTTCCCCCCATGTCCCCCTATATTCCACTCATGTCCCCCCATTTCTCTCCCCTTGACCCTCCGTGTCCCCCCATATCCTCCCGTGTCCCCCCAAAACCCCTCCCCACATCCCCCCATGTCCCCCTTATGTCCCCCCATCTCCCCTCCACGTCCCCCATGTCACCCCCTTCCCCCCCTCCCCGTGTCCCCTTCCTTGTCCCCCCCTATCCCCCTCATGTCCCCCCTTTTCCCTCGTGTTCCTCGTCCCCACACCCCCATGTCCCCTCCCCACGTACCCCCATGTGCCCCCATATACCCCCATGTCCCCTCTCTGTCCCCCCATATTCCACTCCTGTCCCCTCCACGTCCCCATTTCTCTCCCCTCGACCCTCCGTGTCCTCCTGTGTCCCCCCCATCCCTCGCCACATCTCACTTGGGGCCCCCCATATCCTCCCGTGTCCCCGCAAAACCCTTCCCCGTGTCCCCCCATGTACTCTCACGTCCCCCCTTATCCCCCAAATCCCCCCATGACCCTCCCGTGTCCCCATGTCCTCCCCTTTGACCCTCCCTGTGTCCCCCCATGTCCTCCCCTTTGACCCCCCCATGTCCCCCCATGTCGTCCCATGTCCTCCCCTTTGACCTTCCCTATGTCCCCCCATGTCTCCATGTCCTCCCCTTTGACCCTCCCTGTGTCCCCCTGTGTCCCCATGTCCTCCCCTTTGACCTTCTCATGTCCCCCTGTGTTCCCCCATGTCCCCATGTCCTCCCCTTTGACCTTCCCTATGTCCCCCCATGTCGTCCCATGTCTCCATGTCCTCCCCTTTGACCTTCCCTATGTCCCCCCATGTCCCCATGTCCTCCCCTTTGACCCTCCCTGTGTCCCCCCGTGTCCCCCATGTCCTCCCCTTTGACCCCTCCATGTCCCCCCATGTCCCCATGTCCTCCCTTTGACCCTCCCTGTGTCCCATGTCCCCATGTCCTCCCCTTTGACCCTCCCCATGCCCTCCCTGTGTCCCCCATGTCCCCATGTCCTCCCCTTTGACCCTCCCCATGTCCCCCTATGTCCTCCCCCTTTGACCCTCCCATGTCCCCCCATGTCCTCCCCTTTGACCCTCCCCATGTCCCCCCATGTCCCTATGTCCTCCCTTTGACCCTCCCATGTCCCCCCATATCCCCATGTCCTCCCTTTGACCCTCCCTGTGTCCCATGTCCCCATGTCCTTCCCTTTGACCCTCCCATGTCCCCCCCAGGTCCTGACCCCCGGGCTGGGCCCCTCGGAGCTGGAGCGGATCCTGCGGGAGCTGCTGGCTCTCTACAGCCTGGATGCCACCGTGGGGACTCCCCCCGCGCCAGACAGACAGACGGACACCCCCTCCCCGGACACGCGGACAGACGCAGCCCCCCATGACAGGCCAACTGGCACCCCCGTGGTGGCGGCAGACGGACGGACGGACGCAGAGCACCAGAGGACAGACAGAGACCCCCAAAGGGGGAGAGGACGGACGGAGCCCCCGGGGGACTGACTGACAGACGGACGGACGGACACGGCCCCTTCCCTCCTGTGTTCAGTGCCCCCAATAAACACCTATAGACCATTCATCAATCGGTATTAATAATGACCCCAGATTGTCTTGTGTGTTTCTCATGTCCCGTGTCCGTCTGTCCTCTGTGTCCCTCATGTGTCCCGTGTCTGTCTGTCCTGTGTGTCCATCACATATCCTGTGTCCATCTGTCCTGTGTGTCCCTCGTGTCCCATGTCCATCTGTCCTGTGTGTCCCTCGTGTGTCCCGTGTCCATCTGTCCCTCGTGTGTCCCATGTCCGTCTGTTCCGTGTGTCTGTCATGTGTCCATCTGTCCCATGTGTTCATCCTGTGTCTGTCTGTCCCGTATGTCCATCGCGTGTCCCATGTCCGTCTATCCCGTGTGTCCCTCGCATGTCCGTCTGTCCTGTGCGTCTCTCACGTGTCCATCTGAGCCATGAACATGAGCCCAGGTGGCCAAGAAGGCCAAGGGCATCCTGGCTTGGGTCAGAAACGGTGTGACCAGCAGGGCCAGGGAGGTTCTTCTCCCTCTGGACTCAGCACTGGGGAGACTGTTCCTCAAATCCTGTGTTCAGTTCTGGGCCTCTCAGCACAAGAAGGATGTTGAGGCTCTGGAGAGAGTCCAGAGAAGAGCCACGAAGCTGGCGAAGGGGCTGGAGAACAGGCCCTATGAGTTGCGGCTGAGAGAGCTGGGGGTGTTTATCCTGGAGAAGAGGAGGCTGAGAGGAGACCTCATTGCTCTCTACAACTCCCTGAGAGGAGGTTATGGAGAGGAGGGAGCTGGGCTCTTCTCCCAAGGGACAGGACGAGAGGGAATGGCCTCAAGCTCCACCAGGGGAGATTCAGGCTGGAGATTAGGAGGAGGTTTTTCCCAGAAAGGGTGATTGGGCATTGGAACAGGCTGCCCAGGGAGGTGGTTGATTCCCCTTCCCTGGAGGTGTTTAAGGTACAGGTAGATGAGGTCCTGAGGGACATGGGTTAGTGTTTGATAGGAATGGTTGGACTCGATGATCCGATGGGTCTCTTCCAACCTGGTTGTTCTGTGATTCTATGATCTGTCCAGTGTGTCCCTCGTGTCCTGTGTCCATCTGTCCCTCACGTGTCTGTCATACTTCCCATGTCCATCTGTTCTGTGTGTCCTTCACGTGTCTGTCTGTCCCGTGTCCCTCACATGTCCCGTGTCTGTCCCCTGTGTCCGTCTGTCCTGTGTGTCTATCACGTGTCCATCTGTCCCATATGTCCGTCACGTGTCCCATGTCCATCTGTCCCATGTGTCCCTCACGCGTCCATCTGTCCCATGTGTCCCTTACATATCCTGTGTCCGTCTGTCCTGTGTGTCCTTCATGTGTCCCATATTTGTCTGTTCCGTGTGTCTGTCATGTGTCCATCTGTCCCACGTGTCCCTCACGTGTCTCTGTCCCGTGTCCCATGTCCATCTGTTCTGTGTGTCCTTCATGTGTCTGTCTGTCCCCTGTGTCCCTCACATGTCCCATGTCTGTCCCGTGTCCTTTGTGTACCACGTCCATCTGTCCCTCGTATGTCCCGTGTCCGTGTGTCCTTCATGTGTCCCATGTCTGTCTGTTCCATGTGTCTGTCATGTGTCCATCTGTCCTGTGTGTTCATCGTGTGTCCGTCTGTCCCATATGTCCATCACGTGTCCTGTGTCCGTCTGTCCCTCACGTGTCTGTCTGTCCCTCACGTGTCCATCTGTCCTGTGTGTCCCTCGTGTCCTGTGTCTGTCTGTCTCATGTGTCCTGTGTCCGTCTGTCCCACACGTGTCCGTCTGTCCCGTGTGTCCCTCACGTGTCTGTCACGTGTCCCATGTCCATCTGTTCTGTGTGTCCTTCACGTGTCCATCTGTCCCCTGTGTCCCTCACGTGTCCCACGTCCGTCTGTCCCCCCCCCCCCCCCCCCCCCTTGACTCTGGGCTCCAAGGGCACAAAATGGCGCCTCCTTCCCCTCAGCTTTTCCCGCCAAAAACCTCCTTCCCCCATGCCGTTCCCGCCCTTTTCAGCCAGCCCCTTGCCCACGTGACCCACTCCCTTTCCCCTTTGCGCGCTCTTCCTGCCCTTTTCAGTCAATGGGGCTCGGCGCCCCGCCCCTTCCGCCTCGTTCCCGCCCTTTTCACCCATTCAACCCGCCGCTTCCCCCCTGTGGTCACGTGACCTCACTCGACGCGCGGCTCTCCCCTTGCTCACGTGACCTCGCCCCTCAGCCAATGGGGCGGGGGCCGCGCGGGTGATTGACGGCGCCTGCCGCCAATGGCTGCCTGCAGGGGGCGTGGCTTGTCCCGAATTGGGATCCAGGCTGGAGCGTTTATTGGGGGAGGGAGGGGAAGGGGGAGGCTAAGCCGGAGAAACCGAGGAGTTGGAGACGGAGGAGACCTCAGTGCGGGAGGTGGACACCTCGGAGCCGTCGTCCACTTTCTTGCCGAAGAGCTGCAGGATGCAGTTCCGGAACTGGGGGGAGAGAAGGGGACGTGTTGGGGACCCAGAGCCCAGAGCTGGGTTCCTCGTCCCAACTCCGAACCACTCATCTAGAGTCACAGCCCTCGTCTGGGTCCCTCCTCCCAGCTCCAAACCCTTGAGCCAGAGTCACATCCCTGCCCTGAGCCAAATCCCAGCTCCAGACTCTTGATCCGGAGTCATATCCTGGGTCCAGGTCCTTCAACTGGCTCCAAAGCCCTGAGCTGGAGTCACATCCCTGAGCCAGATCCTTCATCTGGCTCCAAACCCTTGATCTGGAGTCACATCCCAGGTCCAGGTCCCTCGTCCCAGCTCTAAACCCCTGATCCCAATCGACATCCCTGCCCCGAGCCAAATCCCAGCTTCAAACTCTTGATCCGGAGTCATATCCTGAGTCCAGATCCTTCATCCTGGCTCCAAACCCTTGATCTGGAGTCACATCCCAGCTCCAGGTCCCTTTGTCCCAGCTCCAAACTCTCGATCTGGACTCACACCCCAGATCCAGGTCCCTCGTCCCAGCTCTAAACCCCTGATCCCAATCGACATCCCTGCCCTGAGCCAAATCCCAGCTCCAGACTCTTGATCCGGAGTCATATCCTGGGTCCTGGTCCTTCAACTGGCTCCAAACCCCTGGTCTGGAGTCACATCCCTGAGCCAGATCCTTCATCTGGCTCCAAACCCTTGATCTGGAGTCACATCCCAGGTCCAGGTCCCTCGTCCCAGCTCTAAACCCCTGATCCCAATCGACATCCCTGCCCCGAGCCAAATCCCAGCTTCAAACTCTTGATCCGGAGTCATATCCTGAGTCCAGATCCTTCATCCTGGCTCCAAACCCTTGATCTGGAGTCACATCCCAGCTCCAGGTCCCTTTGTCCCAGCTCCAAACTCTCGATCTGGACTCACACCCCAGATCCAGGTCCCTCGTCCCAGCTCTAAACCCCTGATCCCAATCGACATCCCTGCCCTGAGCCAAATCCCAGCTCCAGACTCTTGATCCGGAGTCATATCCTGGGTCCTGGTCCTTCAACTGGCTCCAAACCCCTGGTCTGGAGTCACATCCCTGAGCCAGATCCTTCATCTGGCTCCAAACCCTTGATCTGGAGTCACATCCCAGGTCCAGGTCCCTCGTCCCAGCTCTAAACCCCTGATCCCAATCGACATCCCTGCCCCGAGCCAAATCCCAGCTTCAAACTCTTGATCCGGAGTCATATCCTGAGTCCAGATCCTTCATCCTGGCTCCAAACCCTTGATCTGGAGTCACATCCCAGCTCCAGGTCCCTTTGTCCCAGCTCCAAACTCTCGATTTGGACTCACACCCCAGATCCAGGTCCCTCGTCCCAGCTCTAAACCCCTGATCCCAATCGACATCCCTGCCCTGAGCCAAATCCCAGCTCCAGACTCTTGATCCGGAGTCATATCCTGGATCCAGGTCCTTCAACTGGCTCCAAAGCCCTGGTCTGGAGTCACAGCCCTGATCCACATCCCTCATCCCAGCTCTAAACCCCTCATCCCAATCGACATCCCTGCCCTGAGCCAAATCTTGGGTCCAAACTCTTGCTCTGGAGTCGCATCCCAGATCCAGGTCCCTGGTCTTGGCTAAACAGTGTCCCCAGTGTCCCCAGTGCTCCCAGTCCCACCCCAGTGGCCCTCATGTCCCCAGCTCCATCCCAGCACCACTGGCTGTCCTCATGTCCCTAACATCCCTCATGTCCCTGATCTTCTCCGTGTTCCCAGCGTCTCCAATGCTCCCAGTGCTCCCAGTTCCAACCCAACACTCCCAGTGCTCCCAGTCCCATCCCAACGTCCCCAACATCCCTGATCTTCTCCATGTTCCCTGTGTCTCCAACATTCCCAGTGTCCCCAATTCCAACCCAACACTCCCAGTGCTCCCAGTCCCATCCCAACATCCCCAACATCTCTGATCTTCTCCATGTTCCCCATCTCTCCAACACTCCCAGTGCTCCCAGTCCCATCCCAACATCCCCAACATCCCTGATCCACCTTCCCTGTGTCTCCAACACTCCCAGTGTCCCCAGTTCCAACCCAATGTCCCTGATGTCCTCAATGTCCCCAACATCCCTGATCTTCTCCACCTTCCCCATATCTCAATCATCCCCAGTGCTCCCAGTCCCATCCCAACATCCCCAACGTCCCTGATCTTCTCCATGTTCCCCATGTCTCCAAAGCTCCCAGTGTCCCCAGTTCCAACCCAACGTCCCCAGTGCTCCCAGTCCCATCCCAGTGTCCCTGATCTTCTCCACCTTCCCCATGTCTCCAACACTCCCAGTGCTCCCAGTCCCATCCCAACATCCCCAACATCTCTGATCTTCTCCATGTTCCCCATCTCTCCAACACTCCCAGTGCTCCCAGTTCCAACCCAACATCCCCAGTGCTCCCAGTCTCATCCCAACATCCCCAACGTCCCTGATCTTCTCCATGTTCCCTGTGTCTCCAACACTCCCAGTGTCCCCAGTTCCAACCCAATGTCCCTGATGCCCTCAATGTCCCCAACATCCCTGATCTTCTCCACCTTCCCCATATCTCAATCATCCCCAGTGCTCCCAATTCCAACCCAACATCCCCAACATCCCTGACCTTCTCCACGTTCCCCATGTCTCCAACACTCCCAGTGCTCCCAGTTCCAACCCAACATCCCTCATGTCCTCAATGTCCCCAATGTCCCAAACATCTCTGATCTTCTCCGTGTTCCCTGTGTCTCCAATGCTCCCAGTGTCCCCAGTTCCAACCCAATGTCCCTGATGTCCTCAATGTCCCCAACATCCCTGATCTTCTCCACGTTCCCCGTGTCTCCAACACTCCCAGTGCTCCCAGTCCCATCCCAACATCCCCAACATCCCTGATCTTCTCCATGTTCCCCATGACTCCAACGCTCCCAGTGTCCCCAGTCCCAACCCAACATCCCCAATATCCCTGATGTCCCCAATGTCCCCAACGTCCCTGATCTTCTCCACCTTCCCTGTGTCTCCAACGCTCCCAGTGCTCCCAGTCCCATCCCAACATCCCCAACATCCCTGACCTTCTCCACATTCCCCATATCTCAATCATCCCCAGTGCTCCCAGTTCCAACCCAACATCCCCAACACCTCTGATCTTCTCCACGTTCCCCATGTCTCCAACACTCCCAGTGCTCCCAGTCCCATCCCAACGTCCCTGATCTTCTCCACGTTCCCCGTGTCTCCAACTCTCCCAGTGCTCCCAGTCCCATCCCAACATCCCCAACGTCCCTGATCTTCTCCACCTTCCCCATCTCTCCAACACTCCCAGTGCTCCCAGTTCCAACTCAACATCCCCAACATCCCTGATCTTCTCCACCTTCCCCATGTTTCCAGTGCTCCCAGTGCTCCCAGTCTCATCCCAACATCCCCAACGTCCCTGATCTTCTCCACGTTCCCCATGTCTCCAACACTCCCAGTGCTCCTAGTCCCATCCCAACATCCCCAGTGCTCCCAGTCTATTCCTAACATCCCCAACATCCCTGATCCACCTTCCTTGTGTCTCCAACACTCCCAGTGCTCCCAGTTCCAACCCAACATCCCTGATGTCCTCAATGTCCCCAACATCCCCAACATCCCTGATCTTCTCCACCTTCCCCGTGTCTCCAACGCTCCCAGTGCTCCCAGTTCCAACCCCCGGTCCCCGCCGTCCCCCCGACCTGCCGGTTCATGAAGACGTAGATGATGGGGTTGTAGATGGTGGCGCTCTTGGCGAAGAAGGCCGGGAGGGCGGCCGTCAGGGGGTGGAAGGCGTAGCCGGGGTTGGCGGCGGCGAAGCAGGCGAAGATGGTGTAGGGGCCCCAGCAGAAGCAATAGGCCACGATCATCACCACCACCATGCGCGACACCTCCTTCTCCGCCTTCTGCGTCGACTCCGACTCCTTCTGCTGAGCGGCCACCTGCACCGGGACAGGGGGTTAGGGGGAGGCTGGGGGGGGGTGGGATTAGGGGGAGCTGTGGGGCTGGGGGGGGATCTAGGGGGCTGGGGGGAGATCTGTGGGGCTGGGAGAGGGAACTCCTAGGGATTCAGAGAGGGATCTATGGGGCTGGGGGGGGATCTATGGGGCTGGGAGAGGGAACTCGTAGGGATTCAGAGAGGGGTCTATGGGGCTGGGGGGGGATCTATGGGGCTGGGAGAGGGAACTCGTAGGGATTCAGAGAGGGGTCTATGGGGCTGGGGGGGGATCTATGGGGCTGGGAGAGGGAACTCGTAGGGATTCAGAGAGGGGTCTATGGGGCTGGGGGGAGATCTATGGGGCTGGGAGAAGGAACTCCTAGGGATTCAGAGAGGGATCTATGGGGCTGGGGGGAGATCTATGGGGCTGGGAGAGGGAACTTGTAGGGATTCAGAGAGGGATCTATGGGGCTGGGGGGAGATCTGTGGGGCTGGGAACTCATAGGGATTCAGAGAGGGATCTATGGGGCTGGGGGAGATCTATGGGGCTGGGGGGAGATCTATGGGGCTGGGAGAGGGAACTTGTAGGGATTCAGAGAGGGATCTATGGGGCTGGGAGAGGGAACTCCTAGGGATTCAGAGAGGGATCTATGGGGCTGGGGGGAGATCTATGGGGCTGGGAACTTGTAGGGATTCAGAGAGGGATCTATAGGGCTGGGGGGAGATCTATGGGGCTGGGGGAGATCTATGGGGCTGGGGGGAGATCTATGGGGCTGGGAGAGGGAACTCGTAGGGATTCAGAGAGGGGTCTATGGGGCTGGGGGGAGATCTATGGGGCTGAGAGAGGGAACTCCTAGGGATTCAGAGAGGGGTCTATGGGGCTGGGGGGAGATCTATGGGGCTGGGAACTCATAGGGATTCAGAGAGGGGTCTATGGGGCTGGGGGGAGATCTATGGGGCTGGGAAAGGGAACTTGTAGGGATTCAGTGAGGGATCTATGGGGCGGGGGGGAGATCTATGGGGCTGGGAACTCGTAGGGATTCAGAGAGGGATCTATGGGGCTGGGGGGGATCTATGGGGCTGGGGGGAGATCTATGGGGCTGGGAGAGGGAACTCCTAGGGATTCAGAGAGGGATCTATGGGGCTGGGGGGGAGATCTATGGGGCTGGGGGGAGATCTATGGGGCTGGGAGAGGGAACTCGTAGGGAATTCAGAGAGGGGTCTATGGGGCTGGTGGGGAGATCTATGGGGCTGGGAACTCGTAGGGATTCAGAGAGGGATCTATGGGGCTGGGGGGAGATCTATGGGGCTGGAGGAGGGAACTCGTAGGGATTCAGAGAGGGATCTATGGGGCTGGGGGGAGATCTATGGGGCTGGGAGAGGGAACTCGTAGGGATTCAGAGAGGGATCTATGGGGCTGGGGGGAGATCTATGGGGCTGGGAAAGGGAACTCGTAGGGATTCAGTGAGGGATCTATGGGGCTGGGGGGAGATCTATGGGGCTGGGAGAGGGAACTCCTAGGGATTCAGAGAGGGGTCTATGGGGCTGGGGGGAGATCTATGGGGCTGGGGGGACACATGGGGTTAGGGGGAGCTATGGGGCTGGGGAGGAGATAGGGGGCTGGGGGGAGCTATGGGGCCTGGGGGGACACATGGGGTTAGGGGGAGCTATGGGGCTGTGGGGGAGATGTGGGGCCTGGGGGGGACATGGGGTTAGGGGGAGCCATGGGGCTATGGGGCTGGAGGGGGGAGCTATGGGGCTGGAGGGGGAGAGAAGGAACTCGTAGGGATCCAGAGAGGGATCTGTGGGGCTGGGGGGAGCTATGGGGCTGGGCGAGAGCTATGGGGCTGGGGGGAGCTATGGGGCTGGGAGGGATCTATAAGGCTGGGGGGATCTATGGGGCTGGGGGGCTGGGGGAGGAGAAGGAACCCATAGGGGTCCAGAGGGGGATCTATGGGGCTGAGGGGGGATAGATGGAACTGGGAGGGAGCTATGGGGCCTGGGGGGGGAGCTATGGGGCTGGAACTGGGGGAGAAGGAACCCATCAGGGTCCAGAGGGGGATCTATGGGGCTGGAGAAGGAACTCATTGGGGTCCAGAGTAGGATCTATGGGGCTGGAGAAGCAACTCCTTGGTGTCTGGGAGGGATCTATGGGGCAGGAGAAGGAACTCATTGGGGTCCAGAGTAGGATCTATGGGGCTGGAGAAGGAACTCATTGGTGTCTGGGAGGGATCTATGGGGCTGGAGCTTGGGCAGAAGGATCCCATAGGGCTCCAGAGTAGGATCTATGGGGCTGGAGAAGGAACTCATTGGTGTCCAGAGGAGGATCTATGGGGCTGGAGCAGGAACTCATTGGTGTCTGGGAGGGATCTATGGGGCTGGAGCAGGGGCAGAAGGAGCCCATTGGGGTCCCGAGGAGGATCTATGAGGCTGGAGAAGGATCCCATAGGGCTCCAGAGTAGGATCTATGGGGCAGAGAGAAGGATCCCATAGGAATCCAGAGGAGCATCTATGGGGCAAGAGAATGAACCCATCAGGGTCCAGAGGAGGATCTATGGGGCTGGAGAAGGAACCCATTGGGGTCCAGAGTAGGATCTATGGGGCAGGAGAAGGAACACATTGGTGTCTGGGAGGGATCTATGGGGCTGAGGTTGGGGCAGGAGGAACCCATCAGGGTCCAGAGGGGGATCTATGGGGCTGGAGCAGGAACTCCTTGGTGTCTGGGAGGGATCTATGGGGCAGGAGCAGGAACCCATCAGGGTCCAGAGGAGGATCTATGGGGCAGGAGCAGGAACTCATTGGTGTCCAGAGTAGGATCTATGGGGCTGGAGAAGGAACTCATTAGTGTCTGGGAGGGATCTATGGGGCAGGAGAAGGAACCCATTGGGCTCCAGAGAAGGATCTATGGGGCAGGAGCAGGAACCCATCAGGGTCCAGAGGAGGATCTATGGGGCTGGAGAAGGAACTCATTAGTGTCTGGGAGGGATCTATGGGGCTGGAGAAGGAACTCATTAGTGTCTGGGAGGGATCTATGGGGCAGGAGAAGG
This sequence comes from Coccyzus lansbergi, assembly GCA_033558105.1. Classification (NCBI taxonomy): domain Eukaryota; kingdom Metazoa; phylum Chordata; class Aves; order Cuculiformes; family Coccyzidae; genus Coccyzus; species Coccyzus lansbergi. The sequence continues at coordinate 36,582 of JAUMJK010002299.1, read as the reverse complement.
AACCCATCAGGGTCCACAGGAGGATCTATGGGGCAGGAGAAGGAACCCATTGGGGTCCAGAGAAGGATCTATGGGGCAGGAGCAGGAACTCATTGGGCTCCAGAGAAGGATCTATGGGGCAGGAGCAGGAACCCTTTGGGGTCCAGAGGAGGCTCTATGGGTCAGGAGCAGGTTCCGAAAGGAGCCTATTGGTGTCCATAGTGTCAGTGGAGCCCTCAGCGACCCCTCTGGGCCTGTTCCTGTGGTTCAGGTCCCCCCCCCCCTGTGGGTCACTCACCGCCCGGATGGCCAACCACACTTGGAGGTAGCAGAGGACGATGATGGCCAGAGGGAAGAAGCAGCAGGTGACCATCAGCACCACCATGTACGACTGGACCCCAGGGTCGGAGCTGCCGCTGAAGACGTCCGGACCACACGAGGTCTTCAGGCCGTGGGGCCAGTACCTGTCGGGGGGGAACACAGAGGCGTGTGGGGCTGCTCCGTGGGGCTAGAGGGGTCCCCGGGCGCTTTTTCCCCCCCTCCCAAGACCTGCTCCAGCCGAAGATGGGAGGAGCAGTCCAGGCGCAGGACCAGATCCAGGAGAAGAGGATTCCGGCCACCGCCAGCTTCCCGTCGAACTTGATGTTGCCGAAGGGCTTGCAGACCACGAACCAGCGCTCCCACGAGATGATGGCCAACGACCACAGCGCCGTGATGCCTGGGGAAGGGGGGGGGCCGAAGGCTCAGTGGGGCTGCCCCATAGCGCGGGGAGGCCTCAGACCCATAGAGTCGATGACCCATAGAGTTATTGACCCATAGAGTTGTGGGTCAATGGTCGGAGGAGCCATGGAGGCACCAACAAGGAGATGATGGAGACAGAGCAGAGGGTAGGGGTGAGGCCTGGTGTGGGGCAGGGATCAGTGGGGCTGCCCCATAGCGCATGGAGGCCTCAGACCCATAGAGTCGATGACCCATAGAGTTGTTGACCCATAGAGTTGTGGGTCAATGGTTGGACGAGCCATGGAGGCACCAACAAGGAGATGATGGAGAGAGACTAGAGGTTGGGGGTGAGGCCTGGTGTGGGGCAGGGATCAGTGGGGCTGCCCCATAGCGCGGGGAGGCCTCAGACCCATAGAGTCGATGACCCATAGAGTTATTGACCCAGAGAGTTGTGGGTCAATGGTCGGAGGAGCCATGGAGGCACCAACAAGGCGATGATGGAGAGACTAGAGGGTGGGGGTGAGGCCTGGTGTGGGGCAGGGCTCAGTGGGGCTGCCCCATAGTGCAGGGAGATCCTGGACCCATAGAGTCGATGACCCATAGAGTTATTGACCCAGAGAGTTGTGGGTCAATAGCCGGAGGAGCCACAGAGGCACCAACAAGGAGATGATGGAGAGAGACTAGAGGGTGGGGGTGAGGCCTGGTGTGGGGCAGGGATCAGTGGGGCTGCCCCATAGCGCGGGGAGATCCTGGACCCACAGCTGAAGGACCCACAGACCCATAGAGTTGTGGGTCAATGGTCGGACGAACCATGGAGGCACCAACAAGGAGATGATGGAGAGACTAGAGGGTAGGGGTGAGGCCTGGTGTGGGGCAGGGCTCAGTGGGGCTGCCCCATAGCGCGGGGAGGCCTCAGACCCCACAGCTGAGGGACCCACAGACCCATAGAGTTGTGGGTCAATGGTCGGAGGAGCCATGGAGGCACCAACAAGGAGATGATGGAGAGAGAGCAGAGGTTGGGGGTGAGGCCTGGTGTGGGGCAGGGATCAGTGGGGCTGCCCCATAGCGCGGGGAGATCCTGGACCCATAGAGTCGATGACCCATATGAGTTATTGACCCAGAGAGTTGTGGGTCAATGGTTGGAGGAGCCATGGAGGCACCAACAAGGCGATGATGGAGAGACTAGAGGTTGGGGGTGAGGCCTGGTGTGGGGCAGGGCTCAGTGGGGCTGCCCCATAGCGCGGGGAAGCCTCAGACCCATAGAGTCGATGACCCATATGAGTTATGGACCCAAAGAGTCATGGACCCACAGACCCAGAGAGTTGTGGGTCAATGGTCGGAGGAGCCATGGAGGCACCAACAAGGAGATGATGGAGAGAGACTAGAGGTTGGGGGTGAAGCCTGGTGTGGGGCAGGGCTCAGTGGGGCTGCCCCATAGCGCGGGGAGGCCTCAGACCCACAGCTGAGGGACTCGTGAAGCCTTAGCTCTGCCCCACGGCTCCAGCCCCCTCAGCCCCACATCTCCCGACACCCTCAGCCCCACATCTCTCAGCCCCATGGCTCCCACCCCCTCCAGCCCCACATCCCCCAGCCCCACACCTCCCAGCACCTCCAGCCCCACATCTCTCATCCCTATGGCTCCAAACCCCTAACCCCACACCCCTCTGCCCCACATCTCTCAGCCCCACATCTCTCAGCCCCACGGCTCTCAGCCCCACACGCCTCATCTCCTCAGTTCTTCCCCACACCTCTCAACTCCCTCAGCCCCACACCTCCCAGCCCCACACCTCCCAGCCCCACACCTCCCAGCCCCACATCTCCCAGCCCCACATCTCCCAGCCCCGTGGCTCCCAGCACCCTCAGCCCCACACCTCCCAGCCCCGTGGCTCTTCCCCATGGCTCCCAGCCCCTCCAGCCCCACACCCCCCAGCCCCACATCTCCCGACACCCTCAGCCCCACATCTCCCAGCCCCACAGCCCTACATCTCTCTGCCCCATGGCTCCCAACTCCCTCAGCCCCACACCTCCCAGCCCCACACCTCCCACATTGACTCCACAGCCCTGCCCCTCATCTCCCAGCCCCACATCTCCCAGCCCCACATCTCCCAGCACCCTCAGCCCCACATCTCTCATCCCTGTGGCTCCAAACCCCCAACCCCACACCCCCCCTGCCCCACACACCCCCAGCCCCACGTCTCTCAGCCCCACGTCTCTCAGCCCCACACGTCTCATCTCCTCAGCTCTTCCCCATGGCTCCCAGCACCCTCAGCCCCACATCTCTCATCCCTATGGCTCCCACCCCCTCCAGCCCCACACCTCCCAGCCCCATGGCTCCCAACTCCCTGAGCCCCACATCTCCCAGCCCCACATCTCCCGACACCCCCAGCCCCACATCTCCTAATCCCCCCAGCCCCACGGCTCTCAGCCCCACGTCCCTCAGCCCCACACGTCTCATCTCCTCAGCTCTTCCCCATGGCTCCCAGCACCCTCAGCCCCACATCTCTCAGCCCCATGACTCCCACCCCCTCCAGCCCCACACCCCCCAGCCCCACATCTCCTGACACCCTCAGCCCCACATCTCCCAGCCCCATGACTCCCAACTCCCTCAGCCCCACACCTCCCAGCCCCACATCTCCCACATTGACTCCACAGCCCTGCCCCTCATCTCCCAGCCCCACATCTCCCAACCCCATGGCTCCCAATCCCCCCAGCCCCACATCTCCCAGCCCCACGGCTCCCAGCACCCCCAGCCCCACACCTCCCAGCCCCACATCCCCCAGCCCCTCATCTCCCAGCCCCACATCCCCCAGCCCCACACCCCCCATCCCCACACCCCCCCTGCCCGTCCATCCGTCCGTCCGTCCGTCCATCCCCCCGTTACTCACCGCAGGCCGAGACGGTGTAGCCCTCGATGACGCAGAGCGGGTGGCCCAGGACGAAGTAGCCGAAGATCTGGTTGACGACGCTGATGGTGCTGGCGATGACCGTCTCGCCCAGGTCGGCCACGGCCAGGTTGACCAGGATCCAGTTGAGCGGGTGCCGCAGCTTCTTGAACTTCCAGGTGGCCACCAGCACCAGCCCATTGGTGAACACCGAGGCCACCACCACGAAGATCATCCACAGCGACGTCAGGTTGTAGACCCAGCGAGGGGCGATGTGGTAGTTGGGGCCCTCGAAGGGGCCTGGGGGGGGGACGCGGAGGGGGGTCAGGGGCCTGCTCTGCCCCATAGCGCGGACCTCGGAGCCACCTCCTGACCCATAGTGCAGACCTCAGAGCCCTCCTGACCCATAGCGCAGACCTCAGAGCCACCTCCTGCCCCATAGCGCAGACCTCAGAGCCCTCCTGCCCCATAGCGCAGACCTCAGAGCCACCTCCTGCCCCATAGCGCAGACCTCAGAGCCCTCCTGCCCCATAGCGCAGACCTCAGAGCCACCTCCTGACCCATAGCGCAGACCTCAGAGCCCTCCTGCCCCATAGCGCAGACCTCAGAGCCACCTCCTGCCCCATAGCGCAGACCTGAGAGCCCTCCTGCCCCATAGCGCAGACCTCAGAGCCACCTCCTGCCCCATAGCGCAGACCTCAGAGCCACCTCCTGCCCCATAGCGCAGACCTCAGAGCTCTCCTGACCCATAGCGCAGACCTCAGAGCCACCTCCTGCCCCATAGCGCAGACCTCAGAGCTCTCCTGCCCCATAGCGCAGACCTCAGAGCCCTCCTGCCCCATAGCGCAGACCTCAGAGCCACCTCCTGCCCCATAGCGCAGACCTCAGAGCCACCTCCTGACCCATAACGCGGACCTCAGAGCCCTCCTGCCCCATAGCGCAGACCTGAGAGCTCTCCTGCCCCATAGCGCAGACCTCAGAGCCACCTCCTGCCCCATAGCGCAGACCTCAGAGCCCTCCTGACCCATAGCGCAGACCTCAGAGCCCTCCTGCCCCATAGCATGGACCTCAGAGCCCTCCTGCCCCATAGCGCAGACCTCAGAGCCACCTCCTGCCCCATAGCGCAGACCTCAGAGCCACCTCCTGCCTCATAGCGCAGACCTCAGAGCCACCTCCTGCCCCATAGCGCAGACCTCAGAGCCACCTCCTGCCCCATAGCGCAGACCTCAGAGCCCTCCTGACCCATAGCGCGGACCTCAGAGCTCTCCTGCCCCATAGCGCAGACCTCAGAGCTCTCCTGCCCCATAGCGCAGACCTCAGAGCCACCTCCTGCCCCATAGCGCAGACCTCAGAGCCACCTCCTGACCCATAGCGCAGACCTCAGAGCCCTCCTGCCCCATAGCGCAGACCTCAGAGCCACCTCCTGACCCATAGCGCAGACCTCAGAGCCCTCCTGCCCCATAGCGCAGACCTCAGAGCCACCTCCTGACCCATAGCGCAGACCTCAGAGCCACCTCCTGCCCCATAGCGCAGACCTCAGAGCCACCTCCTGCCCCATAGCGCAGACCTCAGAGCTCTCCTGCCCCATAGCGCAGACCTCAGAGCCACCTCCTGCCCCATAGCGCAGACCTCAGAGCCACCTCCTGCCCCATAGCGCAGACCTCAGAGCCCTCCTGCCCCATAGCGCAGACCTCAGAGCTCTCCTGCCCCATAGCGCAGACCTCAGAGCCCTCCTGCCCCATAGCACAGACCTCAGAGCCCTCCTGCCCCATAGCGCAGACCTCAGAGCCACCTCCTGCCCCATAGCGCAGACCTCAGAGCCCTCCTGCCCCATAGCGCAGACCTCAGACCTCCTGACCCATAGCGCAGACCTGAGAGCCACCTCCTGCCCCATAGCGGGGACCTCAGAGCCACCTCCTGACCCATAGCGCAGACCTCAGAGCCACCTCCTGACCCATAGCGCAGACCTCAGAGCCACCTCCTGCCCCATAGCGCAGACCTCAGACCTCCTGACCCATAGCGCAGACCTCAGAGCCCTCCTGACCCATAGCGCAGACCTCAGAGCCACCTCCTGCCCCATAGCGCAGACCTCAGAGCTCTCCTGACCCATAGCGCAGACCTCAGAGCCCTCCTGCCCCATAGCGCAGACCTCAGAGCCACCTCCTGCCCCATAGCGCAGACCTCAGACCTCCTGACCCATAGCGCAGACCTCAGAGCCCTCCTGACCCATAGCGCAGACCTCAGAGCCACCTCCTGCCCCATAGCGCAGACCTCAGAGCTCTCCTGACCCATAGCGCAGACCTCAGAGCCCTCCTGCCCCATAGCGCAGACCTCAGAGCCCTCCTGCCCCATAGCGCAGACCTCAGAGCCCTCCTGCCCCATAGCGCAGACCTCAGAGCCACCTCCTGCCCCATAGCGCGGACCTCAGAGCCACCTCCTGCCCCATAGCGCAGACCTCAGAGCCACCTCCTGCCCCATAGCGCAGACCTCAGAGCCACCTCCTGCCCCATAGCGCAGACCTCAGAGCCACCTCCTGACCCATAGCGGGGACCTCAGAGCCCTCCTGCCCCATAGCGCAGACCTCAGAGCCACCTCCTGCCCCATAGCGCAGACCTCAGAGCCCTCCTGCCCCATAGCGCAGACCTCAGAGCCACCTCCTGACCCATAGCGCAGACCTCAGAGCCACCTCCTGCCCCATAGCGCAGACCTCAGAGCCACCTCCTGACCCATAGCGGGGACCTCAGAGCCCTCCTGCCCCATAGCGCAGACCTCAGAGCCACCTCCTGCCCCATAGCGCAGACCTCAGAGCCCTCCTGCCCCATAGCGCAGACCTCAGAGCCCTCCTGCCCCATAGCGCAGACCTCAGAGCCCTCCTGCCCCATAGCGCAGACCTCAGAGCCCTCCTGCCCCATAGCGCAGACCTCAGAGCCCTCCTGCCCCATAGCGCAGACCTCAGAGCCCTCCTGCCCCATAGCGCAGACCTCAGAGCTCTCCTGCCCCATAGCACAGACCTCAGAGCCCTCCTGCCCCATAGCGCAGACCTGAGAGCCACCTCCTGACCCATAGCGCAGACCTCAGAGCCCTCCTGCCCCATAGCGCAGACCTCAGAGCCCTCCTGCCCCATAGCGCAGACCTCAGAGCCACCTCCTGCCCCATAGCGCAGACCTCAGAGCCACCTCCTGCCCCATAGCGTGGACCTCAGAGCCCTCCTGCCCCATAGCGCAGACCTCAGAGCCCTCCTGCCCCATAGCGCAGACCTCAGAGCCCTCCTGCCCCATAGCGCAGACCTCAGACCTCCTGCCCCATAGCGCAGACCTCAGACCTCCTGCCCCATAGCGCAGACCTCAGAGGTCTCCTGACCCATAGCGCAGACCTCAGAGCCACCTCCTGACCCATAGCGCAGACCTCAGAGCCCTCCTGCCCCATAGAGCAGACCTCAGAGCCCTCCTGCCCCATAGCGCAGACCTCAGAGCCACCTCCTGCCCCATAGCGCAGACCTCAGAGCCCTCCTGCCCCATAGCGCAGACCTCAGAGCCCTCCTGCCCCATAGCGCAGACCTCAGAGCCCTCCTGCCCCATAGCGCAGACCTCAGAGCCCTCCTGCCCCATAGCGCAGACCTCAGAGCCACCTCCTGCCCCATAGCGCAGACCTCAGAGCCCTCCTGACCCATAGCGCAGACCTCAGAGCCACCTCCTGACCCATAGCGCAGACCTCAGAGCCACCCCCTGCCCCATAGTGCAGACTTCAGAGCCACCTCCTGACCCATAGCGCAGACCTCAGAGCCACCTCCTGACCCATAGCGCAGACCTCAGAGCCACCCCCTGCCCCATAGTGCAGACTTCAGAGCCACCTCCTGCCCCATAGCGCAGACCTCAGAGCCACCTCCTGCCCCACATGGTGTGGACTTGGGAGAGTGAGAGGTTGGACCTCTCCTGCCCCATAGCAGGACCTTGGGACCCCTCCTGCCCCACATCCTGAGGGGTTGGAGCACCTCCTGCCCCATAGTGTGACCCCATGCCCCCTCCTGCCCCATAGCAGGGCCTGGGCACCTCCTCCTGCCCCACATGCTTGAGGTCTCAAACTCGTCCTGCCCCACACATCCCCTGCCCCACCCTGCCCCCCACCCTGCCCCATAGCATCACCTCGGGACCCTGCTCTGCCCCACACACTGAGGGCCTGAACCGCCTGCCCCACACCCCCTCTACCCCACACCCAACCCCTGCCCCACAGCTCCCCACATGCCTCCTTGTGCCCCACGGCTCTCATCGTGGCCTCCTGCCCCACAGACCTCCTGCCCCACATACCCTCTGCCCCACATGCCCCCTGCCCCACATGCCCTCTGCCCCACAGACCCCCTGCCCCACATGCCCCCTGCCCCACAACCCCCTGCCCCACATACCCCCTGCCCCACACCCCCCCCGCCCTATGCCTCCCCTGCCCCTCCTGCCCCACATGCCCTTCCTGCCCCACAGCTATTGTCACGCCCCCCCTGCCCCATAGGTGCCCCACGCTGCCCCATAGCCTCACCTCTGCCCCACATACCGTGGGCTCGAACCTCCTGCCCCACACACCCCCTGCCCCATAGTGCCCCACGTGCCCCTCGTGCCCCATGGCTCTCGTCGTGGCCTCGTGCCCCACACCCCCCCTGCCCCACAACCCCCTGCCCCACACACCCTGCCCCACACCCCCCCCCCGCCCTATGCCTCCCCTGCCCCTCCTGCCCCACATGCCCCCTGCCCCATAGTGCCCCACGTGCCCCTCGTGCCCCACGGCTCTCGTCGCGGCCTCCTGCCCCACATGTCCCCTGCCCCACGGTGCCCCATGTGCCCCTTGTACCCCACACCCCCCCCCCTTGCCCCACAGCGCCCCACATGCCCCCCCCCCAACCCCATAGCTCCCATCGCGCCCCCCCTGCCCCACACATCCCCTGCCCCACATGCTCCATGTGCCCCACATGCTCCATGGGCCCCACACGCTCCCTGCCCCACAGCCCCCCACATGCTCCCTGCCCCACACCCCCCCCTGCCCCACAGCTCCCCACGTGCCCCTCGTGCCCCACGGCTCTCATCGTGGCCTCCTGCCCCACAGACCTCCTGCCCCACATGCTCCCATCACACCCCACACGCCCCAGGTATTCATGTGCCCCACACCCCCCCCCCCCCGCCCCCCCAGCCCCAGAGCACCCCACACATCCCCTGCCCCACAGCGCCTCACGTGCCCCACACAGCCCTTGCCCCATAGCACCCCACGTGCCCCTCGTGCCCCACGGCGCTCGTCGCGGCCTCCTGCCCCACAGCTCCCATCCTGCCCCACTCTGCCCCATAGCGTCACCTCTGCCCCACACACTGCCCCCCACACCCCCCCCCCATAGCTGCCCCATAGGTGCCCCACAGGCGCCCCTCACCGCGGGTGTTGTTGCTGTTGGTGTAGGTGAAGATGCTGTCGCGCGTCGTCTCGTCGTCCTCGTGCCGCCTCCGAGCGGCCATCACGGCCCAGGCTGCCGTCGCCATGGCTCGCTGCCCCACACGCTGCCCCACACGCTGCCCCACACACGCTGCCCCACACACGCTGCCCCACACGCTGCCCCACACACGCCCCGACAACCGCCCCACAGGCCCCAAACAACCGCCCCACAGGCCCAAACAACTGCCCCACAGGCCCCGACAGCTGCCCCACAGGCCCCAACAGCTGCCCCACAGGCCCCAGCGGCTGCCCCACGGCTGCTCTTATAGCTGTGGGGCAGGGGGAGGATGGGGGGCGGGGGGGGGGGTGGGAGGAAGGGGTGGGGGGTGGGGGGGGGGGCAAGGGGGCAGAGCTCGGCCCCAGGTCACCCGAGCGAGGATTGAGGGCGGCTTAAGCGCTGTCACCCGCAATTTCCTGACGGGAGACACACCAGGACAACTCTGACCCACGGATGAGACCGTCCTGACCCATAGACGGGGGGCACCGCTGACCCATAGCGGAGTCACTCCGACCCATAGAGGAGACTGTCCTGCCCCATAGACAAGGGACATGGCTGACCCATAGCAGAGCCCTCTGCCCCATAGAGGAGTGAGTCCTGCCCCATAGACAAGGGACACGTCTGACCCATAGCAGAGCCACTCTGACCCATAGAGGAGTGAGTCCTGCCCCATAGACAGGGGACATGGCTGACCCATAGCGGAGTCACTCTGACCCATAGAGGAGTGAGTCCTGCCCCATAGAGAGGGGACATGGCTGACCCATAGCAGAGCCACTCTGACCCATAGAGGAGACTGTCCTGCCCCATAGAGAGGGGACACGTCTGACCCATAGCAGAGCCCTCTGCCCCTTAGAGGAGTGAGTCCTGCCCCATAGACAGGGGACACCGCAGACCCATAGCGGAGTCACTCTGACCCATAGATGGGGGACACTGCTGACCCATAGCAGAGCCCTCTGCCCCATAGAGGAGTGAGTCCTGCCCCATAGAGAGGGGACACGGCTGACCCATAGCAGAGCCCTCTGCCCCATAGAGGAGTGAGTCCTGCCCCATAGACAGGGGACACGGCTGACCCATAGTGGAATCCCTCTGCCCCATAGAGGAGTGAGTCCTGCCCCATAGACAAGGGACACGTCTGACCCATAGCAGAGCCCTCTGCCCCATAGAGGAGTGAGTCCTGCCCCATAGAGAGGGGACACGGCTGACCTATAGTGGAATCCCTCTGCCCCATAGAGGAGTGAGTCCTGCCCCATAGACAGGGGACACGGCTGACCCATAGCGGAGTCACTCCGACCCATAGAGGAGACTGTCCTGCCCCATAGACAGGGGACACTGCTGACCCATAGCGGAATCGCTCTGCCCCATAGAGGAGTGAGTCCTGCCCCATAGACAGGGGACACGTCTGACCTATAGCAGAGCCCTCTGCCCCATAGAGGAGTGAGTCCTGCCCCATAGACAGGGGACACGGTTGATCCATAGCAGAGTCACACTGCCCCATAGAGGAGTGAGTCCCCCTGACCCATAGACAAGGGAGACAGCTGACCCATAGTGGAGTCCGTCCTGCCCCATAGAGAGGGGACATGGCTGCCCCATCGTGGAGTCACTCTGACCCGTAGTGGAGACCATCTTGACCCAAAGAAAGGGGACACGGCTGACCTATAGCAGAGACCTCTGGACCCATAGACAGGGGACACGTCTGACCCATAGCAGAGTCCATCCGGCCCCATAGCAGAGTCCTCTGCCCCATAGAGAGGGGACACCAGTGACCCATAGCAGAGTCCATCCGGCCCCATAGCAGAGTCCTCTGACCCATAGAGAGGGGACACTGCTGACCCATAGCCAAGACCTTGGACCCATAGAAGAGTCCTCTGACCCATAGCAGAGCTCTCTGACCCATAGAGGGGGGACACAGCTGACCCATAACAGAATCCCTCTGCCCTATAGTGAGAGGACATGGCTGCCCCATAGCCAGGGGGAGGCCCTCTGCCCCATAGAGGAGTCCCTCTGCCCCATAGCAGGGGCTTAGAACCTCCTGCCCCACATCTGAGGGGCTGACCCCCTCTGCCCCATAGCCTGGCCCCGTGACCTGGGCTGCCCCATAGCGGAGCTGGGATTGAGGGCGGCTTAATGGTCACACACCAGTTCCTGAGGGGGGGTGGGGGGGGGGACATGGGGACAACGGCTGCCCCACAGCCTGCCCCACATCTGAGGAGCTGAGACCCCCCTCCTGCCCCATAGGGAGGCCACAGGTCCGTGTGTGACCCACATACTGGGATGTTGACCCCCCCCCCCCCCCCCCCCCCGCCAATTCCACCCCATAGAGTGGCTCTGGCCCCGCCCCCCCCCCCTCGCTTCTGCCCCATAGCCTGGCTGTGGGGTCCCCACTCTGACCCATAGCGCACTCCCTGCCCCATAGTGTGTCTGTGCCCTCCTCAGCCCCATAGTGCTCACTGCCCCATAGCGTGATTGTTGTCCCTCCCCCTGCCCATAGTGTGTCTGTGACCCCCCCCCCAGCCCCATAGTATGTCTGTGCCCCATAGCGTGATTGTTGTCCCTCCCCCTGCCCCATAGTGTGTCTGTGACTACTCCCCCTTTGCCCCATAGCACACTCCCTGCCCCATAGCATACTCCCTGCCCCATAGTGTGTCTCTGACCCCCTCCAGCCCCATAGCACACTCCCTGCCCCATAGCGCACTCCCTGCCCCACAGTGCACTCCCTGCCCCCATAGCGTGTCTGTGACCCCCCTCCAGCCCCATAGCACACTCCCTGCCCCATAGCACACTCCCTGCCCCATAGCACACTCTCTGACCCCTCCAGCCCCATAGCACACTCTCTGCCCCATAGCATGGCCTGTGGGCCATCCTGCCCCATAGCACACTCCCTGCCCCATAGCGCACTCTCTGCCCCATAGCGTGTCTGTGACCCCCCTCCAGCCCCATAGCACACTCCCTGCCCCATAGCATGACTGTTACTGTCCCCCCCACCCCATAGTGTGACTGTGACCCCCGCCCCCCCCTCCTGCCCCATAGCACACTCCCAGCCCTATAGTGTGTCCGTGACCTCCCAACCCCATAGTGCTTCCTGCCCCATAGATTGTCTCCGGACAGCCCCCCTGCCCCAGCCCCATAGTGCACTCCCAGCCCCATAGCGTGACTGTGACACTCCCCACCCCCACCCCCCCCAGCCCCCAAGCCCCATAGCTCTCACTGCCCCATAGCGTGATTGTTGTCCCCCTCAGCCCCACAGCGTGTCTGTGACCCTCCAGCCCCATAGCGCGTCTGTGGGTCCTCACCCTGCCCCATAGTGTGTCTCTGACCCCTCCAGCCCCATAGCACACTCTCAGCCCCATAGCACACTCCCTGCCCCATAGCATGTCTCTGACCCCCCTCCAGCCCCATAGCACACTCCCTGCCCCATAGCGTGTCTGTGACCCCCCTCCAGCCCCATAGCACACTCTCTGCCCCATAGCATGGCCTGTGGGCCACCCTGCCCCATAGCACACTCTCTGCCCCATAGCGTGTCTCTGACCCCCTTCCAGCCCCATAGCACACTCCCTGCCCCATAGCGCGTTCCCTGCCCCATAGCACACTCCCTGCCCCATAGTGCACTCCCTGCCCATAGCGTGTCTGTGACCCCTCCAGCCCCATAGCACACTCTCTGCCCCATAGCACACTCCCTGCCCCATAGCGTGTCTCTGACCCCCCTCCAGCCCCATAGCACACTCCCTGCCCCATAGCGCACTCCCTGCCCCATAGCGTGTCTCTGACCCCCTTCCAGCCCCATAGCACACTCCCTGCCCCATAGCGCGTTCCCTGCCCCATAGCACACTCCCTGCCCCATAGTGCACTCCCTGCCCCATAGCGTGGCTCTGACCCCCCTCCAGCCCCATAGCACACTCTCTGCCCCATAGCACACTCCCTGCCCCATAGCGTGGCTGTGACCCCCTCTCCAGCCCCATAGCACACTCTCTGCCCCATAGCATGTCTCTGACCCCCTCCTGCCCCATAGCGCACTCCCTGCCCCACAGCACACTCCCTGCCCCATAGCGCACTCCCTGCCCCATAGCGTGGCTCTGACCCCCTCTCCAGCCCCATAGCTCACTCCCTGCCCCACATCCTCCCCCCCCCCCCCCCAAAAATCCATGGGTCAGTTACATCACCTTAGGGCATTAGGCCAAGTGGGACACATGGGGAGGGGGAGGGTGGGGTGGGTGTCCCCCCTCCCCCCAACCCAACCCCCTGACCCCCCAACCCCCCCCCTAAAATAACCCCAAAGCCTTTAATTAGCAATTAGGGCAGGATGGGGCTCGGGGGGGGGGGGGGGGATTAACCAGGAGGAGGGTTTTGGGGGGGCCCCCCCCCCCCCCCTCCCCCCATCCCCAAGCTCTAATCCCACCCCCCCCAACCCAAGCCCCTAATCTGGGGATTTGGGGGGTCGCTCCGGGGGATGGGGATTAGAAAGGGGGATGGGGGGGGGGGGGAAAGGGGGGAAACCTGTTGGAAACTTTAATCCCCTCCCAGGGGAAAAAGGGGGCTCGAGGGACCCAGAGATGAGCAGAGCTATGGGGCTGGGGTTGGGGGGTGGGGGGGGAGGACTATATGGGGTTTGGGGGGGGCTCTTTGTGGGGGTTTGGGGCTCCCTATGGGGTTTTTGGGCTCCCTATGGGGTTTAGGGGGTTCCCTATAGGGTTTGGGGGGTTCCCTATGGGGTTGAAGGGGCTCCTCGGGGGTTCCCTATAGGGTTTAGGGGGTTCCCTATGGGGTTGAAGGGGTTCCCTATAGGGTTTGGGGTGTCCTTCTGGGGCTCCCTAGAGGGTTAGGGGGTTCCCTATGGGGCTTGTGGGGGTTCCCTATGGGGTTTAGAGGGTTCCCTCTGGGGCTTAGGGGGCTCCATGTGTGCTTTAGGGGGAGTCCCTAGAGGGTTTAGGGGGGTTCCCTATGGGGTTTGTGGGGCTCCCTAGAGGGTTCGGGGTGTCCTTGTGAGGTCCCAATGGGGCTTGTGGGTCTCCCTATGGGACTTGGGGGAGTCCCTAGAGGGTTTAGGGGGTTCCCTATGAGGTCTGGGGAGTCCCTATGGGGTTTGGGGGCTCCTTGTGGGGCTCCCTAGAGGGTTTAGGGGGCTCCTTGGGGGCTCTCTATGGAGTTTGGGGGAGTCCCCTATAGGGTTTAGGGGACTCCCTATGGGGTTAAGGGGGTTCCCTATGGGGCTTGGGAGAGTCCCTATAGGCTTTAAGGGAGTCCCTATAGGGTTTAAGGGGTTCCCTATGGGGCTTGGGGGAGTCCCTCTAGGGTTTTGGGGAGTCCCTCTAGGGATTGGGGGGAGTCCTTATGGGGTTAGAGGGTTCCCTCTAGGGGTTTGGGGGAAGTCCCTCTAGGGTTTAAGGGGCTCCCCATGGGGCTCCTTGTGGGGTCCCTGTGGGGCTTTGGGGTGTCCCCGTGGGGCGGGAGGGACCCCGAGGTGCTGTGGGGCAGCCGGAGAGCCACGGAGCCTGGAGGGTGAGTGACATGGGGGGAGTTGGGGGGCAGCAGTGGGGGGGGGGGGGGGGGGGGGGGGCTGTGGGGCTGCTGTGGGTCACTGTGGGGCGGCCGTGGGTCACGATGAGTGGCCATGGGGCTGCTGTGGGGCTGCCGTGGGTCACTGTGGGGATGCCGTGGGTCGCTGTGGGGCTGCCGTGGGTCACACTGAGTGGCTGTGGGGCTGCTGTGGGGTGACTATGTGGCCCTGGACCCACTGTTGGGGCCGCCGTGGGGTTGCTGTGGGTCACGACCGTGTGGCTGTGGGGCTGCCGTGGGTCGCTGTGGGGTCACTCTGTGGCTTTGGACCCACTGTTGGGGCCACCGTGGGGCTGCCGTGGGTCACGCCGTGTGGCTGTGGGGCTGCTGTGGGTCCCTATGGGGTGACTCTGTGGCCCTGGACCCACTGTGGGGCGGCCATGGGTCGTGCTGTGTCGCTATGGGGTGGCCGTGGGGCTGCCGTGGGGAGGCCGTGGGTCGCGCCTGTGTCGCTGTGGGGCTGCCGTGGGTACCTATGGGGTGACTATGTGGCTCTGGACCCACTGTGGGGCTGCCGTGGGTCGCGCTGTGTCGCTATGGGGCTGCTGTGGGGCTGCTGTGGGGCTGCCGTGGGGCTGCTGTGGGGCTGCCGTGGGTCACATTGGGTGGCTGTGGGTCGCCTTAGACCCACCGTGGGTCACTGTCTGTCGCTGTGGGGCTGCTGTGGGGCAGCCGTGGGTCTCTGTGGGTCTCTGTGGGTCAGGTTGTGGGTCTCTGTGGGTCTCTGTGGGTCTCTATGGGTCTCTATGGGTCTCTGTGGGTCAGGCCGTGGGTCTCTATGGGTCAGTGTAGGTCAGGCCGTGGGTCTCTATGGGTCTCTGTGGGTCTCTGTGGGTCTCTATGGGTCTCTGTGGGTCAGTGTGGGTCTCTGTGGGTCTCTGTGGGTCTCTCTATGGGTCTCTATGGGGGGTGTGTGTGTCGGTGTGGGTCAGGCCGTGGGTGTCCGTGGGCAGAGGCTCCCAGGGTCGTGCGACAGGAATTCCGCTAGTTCTGAACTGTTGCCGCTGGGTCAGAGCTCACTACCAGCAGAACTCGGCCGCGCCACCCACTGCCCCACACCTGCCCCACGGACGCCCCACGGACGCCCCACAGGCACTTGGGGGGGGGGCTCAGAGGGCACTTCGGGAGTCTCAGAGGCACTTGTAGGGCTCAGACAGACTTGTGGGTCTTGGGGGATTAGAGGGACTTGTGGGGCTCAGAGGCACTTGGGGGTCTTGGGGGGATTAGAGGGACTTGTGGGGCTCAGAGGGACTTGGGGGTCTCAGAGGGACTCGTGGGGCTCAGAGGGACTTGGGGGTCTTGGGAGGCTCAGAGGGACTTGTGGGTCTCGGACTTGGGGGTCTCAGAGGGACTTGTGGGTCTCAGAGGGACTTGGGGGTCTCAGAGGCACTTGGGGGTCTCAGAGGGACTTGTGGGTCTCAGAGAGACTTGTGGGTCTTGGGGGGATTAGAGGGACTTGTAGGTCTCAGAGGCACTTGTGGGTCTCAGAGGCACTTGTGGGTCTCAGAAGCACTTGGGGGTCTCAGAGAGACTTGTGGGTCTTGGGGGATTAGAGGGACTTGTGGGTCTCAGAGGGACTTGTGGGGCTCAGAGGGACTTGGGGTCTCAGAGGGACTTGGGGGTCTCAGAGGGACTTGTGGGTCTTGTGGGGCTCAGAGGGACTTAGGGGGCTCAGAGGGACTTGTGGGTCTTGGGGGGATTAGAGGGACTTGTGGGTCTCAGAAGCACTTGGGGGTCTCAGAGGGACTTGTGGGTCTTGTGGGGATTAGAGGGACTTGTGGGTCTCAGAGGGACTTAGGGGTCTCAGAGGGACTTGGGGTCTCAGAGGCACTTGGGGGTCTCAGAGAGACTTGTGGGTCTTGGGGGGATTAGAGGGACTTGTGGGTCTCAGAGGGACTTGTGGGGCTCAGAGGGACTTGGGTCTCAGAGGGACTTGTGGGTCTTGTGGGGCTCAGAGGGACTTAGGGGGCTCAGAGGGACTTGTGGGTCTTGGGGGGATTAGAGGGACTTGTGGGTCTCAGAGGCACTTGTGGGGCTCAGAGGGACTTAGGGGTCTCAGAGGGACTTGGGGTCTCAGAGGGACTTGTGGGTCTCAGAAGCACTTGGGGGTCTCAGAGGGACTTGGGGGTCTCAGAAGCACTTGTGGGTCTCAGAGGCACTTGGGGGTCTCAGAGGCACTTGTGGGTCTCAGAAGCACTTGTGGGGCTCAGAGGGACTTGTGGGTCTCAGAGGCACTTGTGGGGCTCAGAGAGACTTGTGGGTCTCAGAGGGACTTGTGGGTCAGGGTGAGTGCCCAGACAGAGTCGGTGGCTGCGTCTCCCATCTTTAATGTGTGGGGCAGGGGGTTATGTACAACGGGGCTGTGGGGCTGCCCCACGGCGGCCCAGGCCCCACTGCCCGGGGAGCCCCACAGCCCTGGGGGGGGCAGAGGGGGCTGTGCTGGGGGGCAGTGGAGCTGGGTAGGGCAGCGCCGTGGGGCAGGGGGGCTCTGGGGGGCTCTGGGGGGCTCTGGGGGGCTGTGTGGGCAGTGTGGGGCTGTGTTGGGCAGTGTGGGGCAGTGTGGGTCAGCGCCGTGGGTTGCTGTGGGGCTGTGTGGGTCGCTGTGGGGCAGTGCCGTGGGTGTCTGTGGGTCTGTGTGGGTTGGTGTGGGTCAGCGCCATGGGTCGGTGTGGGTCTGTGTGGGTCGCCATGGGGCAGTGTGGGTCAGCGCCGTGGGTCTCTGTGGGTCTGTGTGAGTTGCTGTGGGTCGGTGTGGGGCTGGTTGGGTCTCTGTGGGTCTCTGTGGGGCAGTGTGGGTCAGTGCCGTGGGTCTCTGTGGGTCTCTGTGTGTCTGTGTGGGCTGCTGTGGGTCGCCGTGGGGCAGTGTGGGGCTGCGTGTGTCTCTGTGTGTCTCTGTGTGGGTGTGTGTGGGTCGCTGTGGGTCGCCGTGGGGCAGCTCTGTAGGTCTGTGTGGGGCAGTGTGGGGCAGCGTGGGTCTGTGTGGGTCTATGTGTGGGTCTGTGTGTGGGTCTGTGTGGGGCAGTGTGGGTCGGTGTGGGGCTGTGTGGGTCTCTGTGTGTGTCTGTGTGGGTCTGTGGGTCGGTGTGGGGCAGCGCCGTGGGTCGCCGTGGGTCTGTGTGTGTCGCTGTGGGTCTCTGTGTGGGTCAGTGTGGGGCAGCGTGGGCCTGTGTGGGTCTGTGTGGGTCTCTGTGGGGCAGTGTGGGGCAGAACTGTGGGTCGCCGTGGGTCTGTGTGCATCTGTGTAGGTCTGTGTGGGTCGCTGTGGGGCAGCTCTGTGGGTCGGTGTGGGGCAGTGTGGGTTGGTGTGAGTTGCCATAGGTTGGTGTGGGGCAGTGTGGGTCGGTGTGGGTCGCTGTGGGGCAGCACCACAGGTCGCTGTGGGTCTGTGTGTGTCTCTGTGGGTCGCCGTGGGTCGGTGTGGGGCAGTGTGGGTCGGTGTGGGGCAGTGTGGGTCGGTGTGGGGCAGCACCACGGGTGGCCGTGGGTCTGTGTGTGTCTCTGTGGGTCTGTGTGTGTCTGTGTGGGTCGCTGTGGGGCAGTGTGGGGCAGAGCCACGGGTGGCCGTGGGTTGGTGCCTAAGCAGGGGCCACTTGGCTGGAGGAGACGGAGGAGACTTGTGTGGCCTGAGAGGAGCCCGAGACGTCATCGTCGTCCCCAAAGGGGCTTCGGCCGCAGAACAGCAACCGCAGCAGCGACGAACGGAACTGGGGGGGGCAGGAGGGGGGGGGGCAGGGACGTCACACACCCCCCCCCCCGTGACGTAACACCCCCCATGACGTCACCCCCCCCATGACGTCACACCCCCCCCCCCCCCGGTGACGTCACACCCCTGGTGACATCACACACAACCCAAAACCTGCCCCCCCCCCCCTTCCTTGCTGCCCTCTAGGTGGCACTGGGCCCTTACTGGGTGACCCTGGGCTCTTACTGGGGGTCACTGGGCCCTTACTGGGTGACCATGGGCTCTTACTGGGGGTCACTGGGCTCTTACTAGGGGTCCCTGAGTCCTTACTGGGCCTTACTGGGTGACCCTGGGCTCTTACTGGGGGTCACTGGGCAGCACTGAGAGTTACTGAGCCCTTACTGGGGGGCACTGGGCTCTCACTGGGCCCTTACTAGGGGGCACTGGTAGTCACTGGGCCCTTACTGGGGGTCACTGGGTCCTTACTGGGGGACACTGAGAGTTACTGGGCCCTTACTGGGGGTCACTGGGCCCTTACTGGGGGTCACTGGGTCCTTACTGGGGGACACTGAGAGTTACTGGGCCCTTACTGGGGGTCACTGGGCCCTTACTGGGGGTCACTGGGTCCTTACTGGGGGACACTGAGAGTTACTGGGCCCTTACTGGGGGTCACTGGGCCCTTACTGGGGGTCACTGGGTCCTTACTGGGGGACACTGAGAGTTACTGGGCCCTTACTGGGGGTCACTGGGCCCTTACTGGGGGTCACTGGGCACCCCCAGCCCTCCCTGCCCCACAACCTCTTGCCTCCCACTCTCCCCTGCCCCCCAAGTGCCCCCCAAGTGCCCCCCAAGTCCCCCTTACCCACCTCTGCCCCCCAAGTACCTCCCACTCTCCCTGCCCCCTAAGTCCCCCCACCCTCCCCTGCCCCCCAAGTGCCCCTTACCCACCTCTACCCCCCAAGTGCCCCCCAAGTGCCCCATAACTACCCCTCAAGTGCCCCCAAGCTCTCGCACCCACCTCTGCCCCACAACTCCGCCCCCGAGTGCCCCATAAGTGCCCCATAAGTGCCCCATAACTACCCCTCAAGTGCCCCCAAGCTCCCACATCCACCTCTGCCCCACAACTCCGCCCCCGAGTGCCCCCTAAGTGCCCCATAACTGCCCCCCAAGTGCCCTATAACTATCCCACAAGTGCCCCCAAGCTCCCCAACCCACCTCTACCCCACAACTCCACCCCCCTAAGTGCCCCCCAAGTGCCCCATAACTACCCCTCAAGTGCCCCCAAGCTCCCGCACCCACCTCTGCCCCACAACTCCGCTCCCGAGTGCCCCCTAAGTGCCCCATAACTGCCCCCCAAGTGCCCTATAACTACCCCTCAAGTGCCCCCAAGCTCTCGCACCCACCTCTGCCCCACAACTCCGCCCCCGAGTGCCCCCTAAGTGCCCCATAACTGCCCCCCGAGTGCCCCATAACTACCCCTCAAGTGCCCCCAAGCTCCCCCACCCACCTCTGCCCCCCAACTCCACCCCCGAGTGCCCCCTAAGTGCCCCCCGAGTGCCCCATAACTACCCCTCAAGTGCCCCCAAGCTCCCGCACCCACCTCTGCCCCACAACTCCACCCCCCTAAGTGCCCCCTAAGTGCCCCCCAAGTGCCCCCTAAGTGCCCCATAACTACCCCTCAAGTGCCCCCAAGCTCCTGCACCCACCTCTGCCCCACAACTCCACCCCCGAGTGCCCCTTAAGTGCCCCCTAAGTGCCCCCCGAGTGCCCCATAACTACCCCTCAAGTGCCCCCAAGCTCCCCCACCCACCTCTGCCCCCCAACTCCGCCCCCGAGTGCCCCATAAGTGCCCCATAAGTGCCCCATAACTACCCCTCAAGTGCCCCCAAGCTCCCCCACCCACCTCTGCCCCCCAACTCCACCCCTGAGTGCCCCCTAAGTGCCCCCCGAGTGCCCCCTAAGTGCCCCATAACTGCCCCCCAAGTGCCCCCAAGCTCCCCCACCCACCTCTGCCCCACAACTCCACCCCCAAGTGCCCCCTAAGTGCCCCATAACTGCCCCCCGAGTGCCCCCTCACCTGCTTGTTCATGAAGACGTAGATGACAGGGTTGTAGACGGTGGAGGCCTTGGAGAAGACGGAGGGGACGGAGGCCAAGCCGACCTCGAAGGGAGCTCCTCGGTGAGTGACCACCCAGAGGGCGAAGACGGTGTAGGGAGCCCAGCACACCAGGAAGCCCAAGACCATCACCACCACCATCTTGGTCACCTCCCTCTCCGCCTTCTGCGTCGTCGCCGACTGCTCCTGCTGCTTCGCCACCTGCTCACGCACACGCACACACTCAAGGTCCCACGAGGTCCTATCTGTGGCCCTCGAGGTCCCACCAGGTCCGATCGGTCACCCCCCCCAAGGTCCCACGAGGTCTTATCTGTGGCTCTCAAGGTCCGATTTGTCGCCCACAAGGTCCCTCAAGGTCTTTACCGGTGACCCTCAGGTCCCCTCAGGGTCCTATTTGCAGCCACTGGTGGATCTCAAGGCCCTGTTTGTAGCCCACGAGGTCTTATCCGTGGCCCCCAAGGTCCTATTTGTAGCCTACAAGGTCCTATTTGTAGCTCTCAAGGTCTTATTTGTGGCCCTCAAGGTCCTATTCGTGGCCTAAAGGTCCTATTGGTGGCCCTCAAGGTCCTATCAGTGACCCACAAGGTCTTATCTGTGGCCCTCAAGGTCCTAGTTGTGGCCTAAAGGTCCTATTTGTGGCCTAAAGGTCCTATTTGTAGCCCTCAAGGTCCTATTTGTGGCCCTCAAGGTCCTATTTGTAACTCTAAAGGTCCTATTTGTGGCTCTCAAGGTCCTATTTGTGGCCCTCAAGGTCCTATTTGTGGCCTAAAGGTCCTATTTGTGGCCCTCAAGGTCCTATTTGTGGCCTAAAGGTCCTATTTGTAGCTCTAAAGGTCCTATTTGTGGCTCTCAAGGTCCTAGTTGTGGCCTAAAGGTCCTATTTGTAGCTCTCAAGGTCCTATTTGTGGCCCTCAAGGTCCTATCTGTGGCCCTCAAGGTCCTATTTGTAGCCCTCAAGGTCCTATCGGTGACCCACAAGGTCTTATCGGTGGCCCTCAAGGTTCTATTTGTGGTCTAAAGGTCCTATTTGTGGCCTAAAGGTCCTATTTGTAGCTCTCAAGGTCCTAGTTGTGGCCCTCAAGGTCCTAGTTGTGGCCTAAAGGTCCTATTTGTGGCCCTCAAGGTCCTATTTGTAGCCCACAAGGTCTTATTTGTGGCCCTCAAGGTCCTATTTGTGGCCTAAAGGTCCTATTTGTGGCCTAAAGGTCCTATTTGTGGCCCACAAGGTCCTATTTGTGGCCTAAAGGTCTTATTTGTAGCCCTCAAGGTCCTATCGGTGACCCTCAAGGTCCTATTTGTGGCTCTCAAGGTCCTAGTTGTGGCCTAAAGGTCCTATTTGTAGCCCACAAGGTCTTATCTGTGGCCCTCAAGGTCCTATTTGTAGCCCACAAGGTCTTATCTGTGGCCCTCAAGGTCCTATTTGTGGCCCTCAAGGTCCTATTTGTGGCCCTCAAGGTCCTATTTGTAGCTCTCAAGGTCCTATTTGTGGCCCTCAAGGTCCTATTTGTGGCCTAAAGGTCCTATTTGTAGCTCTCAAGGTCATATTTGTGGCCCTCAAGGTCCTATTTGTGGCCCTCAAGGTCCTATCGGTGACCCACAAGGTCTTATCTGTGGCCTTCAAGGTCCTAGTTGTGGCCCTCAAGGTCCCACAAGGTCCTATTGGTGACCCCCAAGGTCCCACAAGGTCTTATCTGTGGCCCTCAAGGTCCTAGTTGTCACCCACAAGGTCATACCTGTGGCCCTCAAGGTCCCTCAAGCTCTTCCTGGTGGCCCTCAAGGACCTAGTTGTAGCCCACAAGGTCCTCCTCCGCAGCCCAGGTGGCCCTCGAGGTCCTACTGGTGACCCTCAAGGCACCACAAGGTCCTATTTGTGGCCCACAAGGTCCCTCGAGGTCCTATTTGTCACCCGCAAGGTCCCACAAAGTCCTATTGGTGGCCCTTGAGGTCCTAGCTGTGGCCCCCAAGGTCCCACAAGGTCCCACTGGTGGCCCTTGAGGTCCTAGTTGTAGCCCCCAAGGTCCCGCAAGGTCCTATTTGAGGCCTTCAAGGTCTTAGTTGTGACCCATAAGTTCCCACAAGGTCCTAGTTGTGGCCCTCAAGGTCCCTCAAGGTCCTACTGGTGGCCCACAAGGTGCTACTGGTGGCCCTCAAGGTCCTAGTTGTCACCTACAAGGTCCCACAAGGTCTTCTCTGTGGCCCTCAAGGTCCTATTGGTGACCCACAAGGTCCCACAAGGTCCTATCTGTGGCCCTCAAGGTCCTAGTTGTGGCCCTCAAGGTCCCACAAGGTCCTATCTGTGGCCCTCGAGGTCCTAGTTGTGACCCTCGAGGTCCTAGTTGTGGCCCTCAAGGTCCTAGTTGTAGCCCACAGGGTCCCACAGGGTCCTATTGGTGGCCCCCAAGGTCCCACTGGTGGCCCTCAGGGTCCTATTTGTTGCACACAAGGTCCCACCAGGTCATATCTGTGGCCCTCAAGGTCCTAGTTGTGGCCCTCAAGGTCCCACTGGTGGCCCTCAAGGTCCCCAGATGTCCTATTTGTAGCCCACAAGGTCCCACAAGGTCCTACTGGTGGCCTTCAAGGTCCTACTGGTGGCCCTCAAGGTCCCACAAGGTCCCAATGGTGGCCCACAAGGTCCTACTGGTGGCCCTTGAGCTCCTACTAGTGCCTTTTGAGCTCCTCCTGGTGGCCCTTGAGCTACTGGTGGCCCATAAGGTCCCACTGGTAGCCCGTGAGCTCCTCCTGGTGGCCCTTGAGCTCCTACTCATTGCCCACAAGGTCCCACTGGTGGCCCTTGATCTACTAGTGGCTTTTGAGCTCCTCCTGGTGGCCCATTAGCTCCTACTCATTGCCCACAAGGGCCCAGTGGTGGCCCATGAGCTCCTCCTGGTGGCCCATGAGGTCCCAGTGGTAGCCCACAAACCCCTCCCAGTGGCCCTTGATCTACTAGTGGCTTTTGAGCTCCTCCTGGTGGCCCTTGAGCTCCTCCTGGTGGCCCTTGAGCTCCTCCTCATTGCCCACCAGGTCCCACTGGTGGCCCATGAGCTCCTCCCGGTGGCCCAGCAGGTCCCAGTGGTGGCCCACGAAGTCCTACTAGTGGCTTTGGAGCTCCTACTCATTGCCCACAAGGTCCCACTGGTGGCCCGTGAGCTACTAGTGGCTTTTGAGCTCCTCCTGGTGGCCCTCGAGCTCCTCCTGGTGGTGCTCAAGGTCCCAGTGGTGGCCCACGAGCTCCTCTTGGTGGCCCACCAGGTCCCACTGGTGGCCCATGAGCTCCTCCTGGTGGCCCATGAGGTCCCAGTGGTAGCCCACAAACTCCTCCCAGTGGCCCTTGAGCTCCTCCTGGTGGCCCTTGAGCTCCTCCTCGTTGCCCACAAGGTCCCACTGGTGGCCCATGAGCTCCTCCCAGTGGCCCAGCAGATCCCAGTGGTGGCCCTTGAGCTCCTACTACTGGCTTTTGAGCTCCTCCTGGTGGCCCTTGAGCTCCTACTAGTGGCCCTTGATCTACTGGTGGCCCATGAGCTCCTCCTGGTGGCCCTCAAGGTCCCAGTGGTGGCCCTTGAGCTCCTACTAGTGGCCCTTGAGCTCCTGTTCATTGCCCACAAGGTCCCAGTGGTGACCCATGAGCTCCTGGTGGCTTTTGAGCTCCTCCTGGTGGCCCTTGAGCTCCTGCTAGTGGCCCTTGACCTCCTACTAGTGGCCCACGAGCTCCTCCTGGTGGCCCTTGAGCTTCTACTGGTGGCCCTTGAGCTCCTACTGGTGGCCCTTGACCTCCTACTAGTGGCCCACGAGCTCCTCCTGGTGGCTCTTGATCTACTAGCGGCTTCTGAGCTCCTCTTGGTGGCCCTTGAGCTCCTACTGGTGGCCCTTGAGCTCCTGCTAGTGGCCCTTGACCTCCTACTAGTGGCTTTTGAGCTCCTCCTGGTGCCTCTTGATCTACTAGTGGCTTTTGAGCTACTCCCGGTGGCCCTTGAGCTCCTGCTGGTGGCCCTTGACCTCCTACTAGTGGCCCACGAGCTCCTCCAGGTGGCTTTTGATCTACTAGCGGCTTTTGAGCTCCTCCCGGTGGCCCTTGAGCTCCTACTGGTGGCCCTTGACCTCCTACTGGTGGTCCTTGACCTCCTGCTAGTGGCCCTTGACCTCCTACTAGTGGCCCACGAGCTCCTCCTGGTGGCCCTTGAGCTCCTGCTAGTGGCCCTTGACCTCCTACTAGTGGCTTTTGAGCTCCTCCTGGTGGCTCTTGATCTACTAGTGGCCCTTGACCTCCTACTAGTGGCCCACGAGCTCCTCCTGGTGGCTCTTGATCTACTAGTGGCTTTTGAGCTCCTCCCGGTGGCCCTTGACCTCCTACTAGTGGCCCACGAGCTCCTCCTGGTGGCTCTTGATCTACTAGTGGCTTCTGAGCTACTCCCGGTGGCCCTTGAGCTCCTACTAGTGGCCCTTGACCTCCTACTAGCGGCTTTTGAGCTCCTCCCGGTGGCCCTTGAGCTCCTCCTATTGGTGGCCCTTGACCTCCTACTAGTGGCCCACGAGCTCCTCCTGGTGGCTCTTGATCTACTAGTGGCTTTTGAGCTCCTCCCGGTGGCCCTTGAGCTCCTACTGGTGGCCCTTGAGCTCCTACTAGTGGCCCACGAGCTCCTCCTGGTGGCTCTTGATCTACTAGCGGCTTTTGAGCTCCTCCCGGTGGCCCTTGACCTCCTGCTAGTGGCCCACGAGCTCCTGCTGGTGGCCCTTGAGCTCCTCCTGGTGGCCCTTGACCTCCTACTAGTGGCCCACGAGCTCCTCCTGGTGGCTCTTGAGCTCCTACTGGTGGCCCTTGACCTCCTACTAGTGGCCCACGAGCTCCTCCTGGTGGCTCTTGATCTACTAGCGGCTTCTGAGCTCCTCCCGGTGGCCCTTGAGCTCCTACTGGTGGCCCTTGACCTCCTGCTAGTGGCCCTTGACCTCCTACTAGTGGCTTTTGAGCTCCTCCTGGTGGCTCTTGATCTACTAGCGGCTTTTGAGCTCCTCCCGGTGGCCCTTGAGCTCCTACTGGTGGCCCTTGACCTCCTACTAGTGGCCCACGAGCTCCTCCTGGTGGCTCTTGATCTACTAGTGGCTTCTGAGCTCCTCCCGGTGGCCCTTGACCTCCTACTGGTGGCTCTTGATCTACTAGCGGCTTCTGAGCTCCTCCCGGTGGCTCTTGATCTACTAGTGGCTTCTGAGCTCCTCCTGGTGGCCCTTGAGCTCCTGCTAGTGGCCCACGAGCTCCTCCTGGTGGCTCTTGATCTACTAGCGGCTTTTGAGCTCCTCCCGGTGGCCCTTGAGCTCCTACTGGTGGCCCTTGACCTCCTCCTGGTGGCCCTTGAGCTCCTAGTAGTGGCCCTTGACCTCCTACTAGTGGCCCACGAGCTCCTCCTGGTGGCTCTTGATCTACTAGCGGCTTCTGAGCTCCTCCTGGTGGCCCATAAGGTCCCAGTGCTGGCCCACGAGCTCGTCCCGGTGGCCCACGAGCTCGTCCCGGTGGCCCGGCAGGTGCCAGCGGCGGCCCTGGTGGTGCCCGTACCGCGCGCAGGGTGATGAGGAGGCGCCCGTAGGAGAAGACGATGATGGCGAGGGGGACGCCGAAGCAGAAGGCGAAGAGGAAGAGGACGTAGGACTCGTTGTTCCACTTGTTGTTGGTCGTGTACCAGTCGGGGCCGCAGGAGCACTGGAGACCCTCCGGGATGTACCTGCAGGTGACCATCGCGGGGGAAAGGGACACGTCAAGGACCACGACCAGGAGCTCCTCCCGTCCCCGACCCGACCCGACCAGGACCTGCTCCAGCCGAAGAGAGGAGGGACGGAGGCCACGAGGCCGAAGATCCAGGTGGCGGCACAGCCCAGCAGAGCGTGGCTGCCCCGGAAGGTGAAGTTGCCCAAGGGCTTGCAGATCACCAGGAAGCGCTCGAAGGCCACCACCGCCAGCGACCACAGGCTCACCATGCCTGGGGGGGGGACACACAATGGCTCGGTGGCCCCAGCAACCTGGTGGCCTCACGGTCAATGTCTTCATACCCATAAGAACCTGGTGGCCCCAACCTGAGGTCTTTGTTCTTGAGAACCTGGTGGCCTCATGGCCAATGGCTTCGTGTCCCACATCTCCCAGTGTCATCTTGGCTCTAAGAACCCAGTGTCCCCATGGTCAATGTCTTCATGTCCCTAAGAACCTGGTGGCCCCAACCCAAGGCTTTTGTTCTTGAGAACCTGGTGGTCTCATGGTCAATGGCTTCATGTCTCACATCCCCCAGTGTCCTCCTGTCCCTAAGAACCTGGTGGCCCCAACCCAATGTCTCTGTGTCCCTAAGAACCTGGTGGCCTCACGGTCAATGGCTTCATGTTCCACATATCCCAATGTCCTCCTGTCCCTAAGAACCTGGTGGCCCCAAACCCAAGGTCTTAGTTCTTGAGAACCTGGTGTTCCCATGGCTAATGTCTCCATGTCCCTAAGAGCCTGGTGGCCCCAACCCAAGGCTTTTGTTCTCGAGAACCTGGTGGCCTCATGGCCAATGGCTTCGTGTCCCACATCTCCCAGTGTCATCTTGGCTCTAAGAACCCAGTGTCCCCATGGTCAATGTCTTCATGTCCCTAAGAACCTGGTGGCCCCAACCCAAGGCTTTTGTTCTTGAGAACCTGGTGGTCTCATGGTCAATGGCTTCATGTCTCACATCCCCCAGTGTCCTCCTGTCCCTAAGAACCTGGTGGCCCCAACCCAATGTCTCTGTGTCCCTAAGAACCTGGTGGCCTCACGGTCAATGGCTTCATGTTCCACATATCCCAATGTCCTCCTGTCCCTAAGAACCTGGTGGCCCCAAACCCAAGGTCTTAGTTCTTGAGAACCTGGTGTTCCCATGGCTAATGTCTCCATGTCCCTAAGAGCCTGGTGGCCCCAACCCAAGGCTTTTGTTCTCGAGAACCTGGTGGCCACATGGCCAATGGCTTCATGTCCCACATCCCCCAGTGTCCTCCTGTCTCTAAGAACCCGGTGTCCCCATGGCCAATGTCTTCATGTCCCTAAGAACCTGGTGGCCCCAACCTGAGGTCTTTGGTCTCAAGAACCTGGTGTCCCCATGGCTAATGTCTTTGTGTCCCCAACGACCTGGTCAACATCTTCATGTCTCACATTCCCCAGTGTCCTCCTGTCCCCAAGAACCTGGTGGCCTCATGGCCAATGACTTCATGTTCCACATCTCCCAGTGTCCTCCTGTCCCTAAGAACCTGGTGGCCCCAACCCAAGGTCTTTGTCCCCAAGAACCTGGTGTCCTCATGGCCAATGGCTTCGTGTTCCACATCTCCCAGTGTCCTCCTGTCCCTAAGAACCTGGTGGCCCCAAACCCAAGGTCTTAGTTCTTGAGAATCTGGTGTTCCCATGGCTAATGTCTCCATGTCCCTAAGAACCTGGTGGCCCCAAACCCAAGGTCTTAGTTCTTGAGAACCTGGTGTTCCCATGGCTAATGTCTCTGTGTCCCTAAGAACCTGGTGGCCCCAACCCAAGGCTTTTGTTCTTGAGAACCTGGTGGCCTCATGGCCAATGGCTTCGTGTCCCACATCTCCCAGTGTCCTCCTGTCCCTAAGAACCTGGTGGCCCCAACCCGAGGTCTTTGTCCCCAAGAACCTGGTGTCCCCATGGCCAATGTCTCTGTGTCCCTAAGAACCTGGTGGCCCCAATCCAAGGTCTTAGTTCTTGAGAACCTGGTGTTCCCATGGCTAATGTCTCCATGTCCCTAAGAACCTGGTGGCCCCAACCCAAGGTCTTTGTCCCCAAGAACCTGGTGGTCACATGGTCAATGGCTTCATGTCCCACATCTCCCAGTGTCCTCCTGTCCCTAAGAACCTGGTGGCCCCAACCCAAGGTTTTAGTTCCCAAGAACCTGGTGTCCTCATGGCTAATGTCTTGGTGTCCCCAACGACCCGGTCAACATCTTCATGTCTCACATTCCCCAATGTCCTCCTGTCCCCAAGAACCTGGTGGCCTCATGGCCAACGGCTTCGTGTCCCTAAGAACCTGGTGGCCCCAACCCGAGGTCTTTGCTCTTGAGAACCTGGTGGCCTCATAGTCAACAGCTTCATGTCCCACATATCCCAGTGTCCTCCTGTCCCTAAGAACCTGGTGGCCCCAAACCCAAGGTCTTTGTCCCCAAGAACTTGGTGTCCCCATGGCTAATGTCTCTGTGTCCCTAAGAACCTGGTGGCCCCAAACCCAAGGTCTTAGTTCTTGAGAACCTGGTGTCCCCATGGCTAATGTCTCCATGTCCCTAAGAGCCTGGTGGCCCCAACCCAAGGCTTTTGTTCTCGAGAACCTGGTGTCCCCATGGCCAATGTCTCTGTGTCCCTAAGAACCTGGTGGCCTCACGGTCAATGGCTTCGTGTTCCACATATCCCAATGTCCTCCTGTCCCTAAGAACCTGGTGGCCCCAAACCCAAGGTCTTAGTTCTTGAGAACCTGGTGTTCCCATGGCTAATGTCTCCATGTCCCTAAGAGCCTGGTGGCCCCAACCCAAGGCTTTTGTTCTCGAGAACCTGGTGGCCACATGGTCAATGGCTTCATGTCTCACATCTCCCAGTGTCCTCCTGTCCCCAAGAACCTGGTGGCCCCAACCCAAGGTCTTTGTCCCCAAGAACCTGGTGTCCCCATGGCCAATGTCTCTGTGTCCCCAACGACCCGGTCAACATCTTCATGTCTCACATTCCCCAGTGTCCTCCTGTCCCCAAGAACCTGGTGGCCTCATGACCAATGGCTTCGTGTCCCTAAGAACCTGGTGGCCTCAACCCGAGGTCTTTGTTCTTGAGAACCTGGTGGCCTCATAGTCAACAGCTTCATGTCCTACATATCCCAGTGTCCTCCTGTCCCTAAGAACTTGGTGGCCCCAACCCAAGGTCTTTGTTCTTGAGAACCTGGTGTCCCCATGGTCAATGGCTTCGTGTCCCACATCCCCCAGTGTCCTCTTGGCTCTAAGAACCCGGTGTCCCCATGGCCAATGTCTTCATGTCCCTAAGAACCTGGTGGCCCCAACCTGAGGTCTTTGGTCTCAAGAACCTGGTGTCCCCATGGCCAATGTCTCTGTGTCCCTAAGAACCTGGTGGCCTCACGGTCAATGGCTTCGTGTCCCACATCTCCCAGTGTCCTCCTGTCCCTAAGAACCTGGTGGCCCCAACCCAAGGTCTTTGTCCCCAAGAACCTGGTGTCCCCATGGCTAATGTCTCTGTGTCCCCAACGACCCGGTCAACATCTTCATGTCTCACATTCCCCAGTGTCCTCCTGTCCCCAAGAACCTGGTGGCCTCATGACCAATGGCTTCGTGTCCCTAAGAACCTGGTGGCCCCAACCCGAGGTCTTTGTTCTTGAGAACCTGGTGGTCTCATAGTCAACAGCTTCATGTCCTACATATCCCAGTGTCCTCCTGTCCCTAAGAACTTGGTGGCCCCAACCCGAGGTCTTTGTTCTTGAGAACCTGGTGGTCTCATAGTCAACAGCTTCATGTCCTACATATCCCAGTGTCCTCCTGTCCCTAAGAACCTGGTGGCCCCAACCCAAGGTCTTCGTTCTTGAGAACCTGGTGTCCTCATGGCCAATGGCTTCGTGTCCCACATCCCCCAGTGTCCTCTTGGCTCTAAGAACCCGGTGTCCCCATGGCCAATGTCTTCATGTCCCTAAGAACCTGGTGGCCCCAACCCAAGGTCTTCATTCTGGTGTCCCCATGGCTAATGTCTTTGTGTCCCCAACGACCCGGTCAACATCTTCATGTCTCACATCCCTCAATGTCCTCCTGTCCCTAAGAACCTGGTGGCCCCAACCCAATGTCTCTGTGTCCCTAAGAACCTGGTGGCCTCACGGTCAATGGCTTCATGTTCCACATATCCCAATGTCCTCCTGTCCCTAAGAACCTGGTGGCCCCAACCCAAGGTCTCTGTGTCCCTAAGAACCTGGTGGCCTCACGGTCAATGGCTTCATGTTCCACATATCCCAATGTCCTCCTGTCCCTAAGAACCTGGTGGCCCCAACCCAAGGTCTTTGTCCCCAAGAACCTGGTGTCCCCATGGCCAATGTCTCTGTGTCCCTAAGAACCTGGTGGCCCCAACCCAAGGCTTTTGTTCTCGAGAACCTGGTGGCCACATGGCCAATGGCTTCATGTCCCACATCCCCCAGTGTCCTCCTGTCCCCAAGAAGCCGGTGGCCCCGTGGCCGATGTCTCGGTGTCCCCCACGAAGCCCTCGTTGTGCCCCAACATCTTCATGTCCCCGAGAACCCGACCTCCACGTGGCCAACGGCTCCGAGTCCTTCGTGTCCCCAGAGCCAATGGCCCCAAACCCAATGGCCCCAACTCAACGGCCCAAACTCATTGTCCCCAACCCAACGGCCCCAGAACCAATGTCCCCAAACCCAACGGCCCCAACTCAACAGCCCCAACTCAATGAGCCCCAACTGGACGACCCCAAACCCAACGTCCCCCCAAACCCAATGTCCCCGACTCAACACCCTCAGCCCCAACGTCCCCAGAACCAACCTCCCCAACTCACTCAACGACCCCAGAACCAACGTCCCCAACTCAACGAACGACCCCAGAAGCAACGTCCCCAACTCAACATCCTCCAGTCAATGTCCCCAAACCCAACTGCCCCAACTCAACGACCCCAGAACCAACATCCTCAACATCCCCAACTCAATGATGCCAAACCCGATGACCCCAACTCAGTGTCTCCAACTCAAAGTCCCCAACGTAACGACCCAAACCCAACGTCTCCAACTCAATGACCCCGACTCGACGAGCCCAGAAGCAACATCCCCAAAGTCCCCAACTCAACGTCCCCAACTCAACGTCCCCAACTCAACGTCCCCAACCCAAGGTCCCCAACTCAACGACCCCAGAACCAACGTCCCCAAAGTCCCCAACCCAATGACCCCAACCCTAACGTCTCAGCCCCAACATCTCCAACTCAACGACCCCAGAACCAACATCCCCCAAGGCCCCAACCCAACATCCTCAAGTCAACGTCCCCAACCCAAGGTCCCAAACCCAACGTCCCCGACTCAACGACCCCAGAACCAACGTCCCCAAAGACCCCAACTCAACGACCCCAACCCAACGTCCCGACCCTAACATCCCCAAACCCGACATCCCCAACCCAACGACTTCAACCCAAGGTCCCCGACTCAACATCCTCAGCCCCAACGTCCCCAACTCCATGAGGCCAGAACCAACGTCCCCAAAGTCCCCAACCCCGTGTCTCCAATTCAATGTCCCCAACTCAACATCCTCAGCCCCAAAGTCCCCAACTCAACGTCCCCAACTCAATGTCTCCAACTCCATGTTTACCACTCAACGACCCCAGAACCAACGTCCCCAAACCCAATGTCCCCAACTCAACGTCCTCAGCCCCAACAGCCCCAACTCAACGACCCCAGAACCAACGTCCCCAACGTCCCCAACCCAACAACTTCAACCCAATGTCCCCAACTCATCAACCCCAACCCAATGTCCCCAACGCGACGTCCCCAACTCAATGACCCCAAACCCAACGTCCCCAACTCAACATCTTCAGCCCCAAAGTCCCCAACACAACGTCCCCAACTCAATGACCCCAAACCCAACGTCCCCAACTCAACATCTTCAGCCCCAATGTCCCCAACTCAACGTCCCCAACTCAATGACCCCAAACCCAACGTCCCCAACTCGACATCCTCAGCCCCAAAGTCCCCAACTCCACGACCTCAACACAACGTCCCCAACTCAATGACCCCAAACCCAATGTCCCCAACTCGACATCCTCAGCCCCAAAGTCCCCAACTCAACGTCCCCACTCAACGACCCCAACCCCAACGTCCCCAACTCGACGTCCTCAGTCCCAAAGTCCCCAACTCCACGACCTCAACGCGACGTCCCCAACTCAATGACCCCAAACCCAACGTCCCCAACTCGACATCCTCAGCCCCAAAGTCCCCAACTCAACGTCCCCAACTCAACGACCCCAAACCCAACGTCCCCAACTCGACGTCCTCAGCCCCAAAGTCCCCAACTCCATGACCTCAACGCGACGTCCCCACTCAATGACCCCAAACCCAAGGTCCCCAACTCGACATCCTCAGCCCCAATGTCCCCAACTCAACGTCCCCAACTCAACGACCCCAACTCAACGACCCCAAACCCAACGTCCCCAACTCGACATCCTCAGCCCCAAAGTCCCCAACTCCACGACCTCAACTCAACGTCCCCAACTCCATGACCTCAAACCCAACGTCCCCAACTCGACATCCTCAGCCCCAAAGTCCCCAACTCCACGACCTCAACGCAACGTCCCCAACTCAATGACCCCAAACCCAATGTCCCCAACTCGACGTCCTCAGCCTCAAAGTCCCCAACTCAATGACCTCAACTCAACATCCCCAACTCAACGACCCCAACCCCAACGTCCCCAACTCGATGTCCTCAGCCCCAAAGTCCCCAACTCAACGTCCCCAACTCAATGTCCCCAACTCAACGTCCCCAACTCAACGACCCCAAACCCAACGTCCCCAACTCGACGTCCTCAGCCCCAAAGTCCCCAAACCCAACGTCCCCAACTTGACATCCTCAGCCCCAATGTCCCCAACTCAACGTCCCCAACTCAACGTCCCCAACTCAACATCTTCAGCCCCAAAGTCCCCAACTCAACGTCCCCAACTCAACGACCCCAACTCCATGACCCCAAACCCAAGGTCCCCAACTCGACATCCTCAGCCCCAAAGTCCCCAACTCCATGACCTCAATTCAACATCCCCACTCAACAACCCCAACCCCAACGTCCCCAACTTGACATCCTCAGCCCCAAAGTCCCCAACTCAACGTCCCCAACTCAATGACCCCAAACCCAACGTCCCCAACTTGACATCCTCAGCCCCAAAGTCCCCAACTCCACGACCTCAACTCAACGTCCCCAACTCCATGACCTCAAACCCAACGTCCCCAACTCGACATCCTCAGCCCCAAAGTCCCCAACTCAACGTCCCCAACTCAACGACCCCAAACCCAACGTCCCAAACCCCACATCCCCAACCCAACGTCCCCCACCCCCCCCCCCAAACCCCGCCCCCCCCCGCCCCGTCCACCTCCGAGGGTGGCGGCGAAGCCCTCGATCTTGCAGGCGGTGGGGCCCAGGGCGAAGTACATCTGGGAGAAGCTGTAGAAGGCGGTGGTGGAGCCCACGCAGATGACCAGCAGGTTGGCCACCGCCAGGTTGACCAGGATGTAGTTGAGGTGGGAGCGCAGCTTCTTGTACTTGGCCGTGCAGAAGACGGTGAGGGCGTTGATGGGCAAGCCCAGGGCGATCAGGGCGAACATGAAGGCCGCCATGGCCTTGAAGACCCCCGGGCTGCCCAGGTGGGTCTGGGGCACCAGGAAGGGGCTGAGGGCCGTCAGGTTGGCCGTCTCCAGGACCATGGGGATGTAGAAATCCTCGGGGAGCTCCGGGGGGACGTCCCGCGCCCTCTGCATGGCGGCCGAGGACGGACGGACGGACGGACGGACGGACGGACGGACGCGCCGGGGCGGGTGGGGGGAGAGCTCAGCCTCGAGGACCTTTTATAGAGAAAAGGGGGCGTCCGTCCCCCCCCCCCCCCTTATCCGTCCTCCATCCATCCATCCATCCATCCCCTCCCCGTTCGTGACTTTAATCGCGGCTCAAGGGCCGCAAAGCGCGGCTGAGCTGGGCTGATCCCCCCCGGGCGGCGCTGGCCAAGCTCGACTTAGCCGCCCGGCAAGCGGCTTTGGGGGGGACTTAATCGCCCCCCGAGCTCCTCGCTAAGCCCCAAGGATCAGGGGGAGACGCCTTCGCCCAAGAGGAGATTAAGGAGGGCAGGTTGAGCCCCCCCCCTCCCCCCACCCCCCCCCACCAAGGCCCGGAACCAGCAACCCCCCTAAAAGGGTCAGGGAGGGATGGAATGGATGGACGGACGGACGGATGGATGGTTGGTTGGATGGATGGGAGAGGGAATGGGGGCCTGGAGAGCAAAAGGAGGTGCTGAGCCCCAAAAGTGAGCGTCAGAGCCAGCCTGAGAACCAAAATTGAGCCTCAGATCCAGCCCAAACCCCAAAGCTGAGCCTCAGGTGCAGCCTGAGCACCAAAACTCAGCCTCAGCCCAACCCTGAACCCCAAAGCTTGAGCCTCAGACCCAGCCTGAGCACCAAAACTGAGCCTCGGCCCAACCCTGAACCCTGAAAGTGAGCGTCAGACCCAGCCTGAACCCCGAAAGTGAGCATCAGATCCAGACTGAAGCCCAAAGCTGAGCCTTGGTTCAAGCCTGAGCACCAAAGCTGAGCCTCAGCCCCAGCCTGAACCCCAAAAGTGAGCCTCAGAGCCAGCCTGAACCCCAAAGCTGAGCCTTGGATCAAGCCTGAAGCCCAAAGCTGAGCCTCAGATCCAGCCTGAGCACCAAAAATTGACCTTCCTGAACCCCAAAGCTGAGCCTCAGCCCCAACCCTGAACCCCAAAGCTGAGCCTCAGCCCCAGACCGAACCCCAAAAGTGAGCATCAGCCCCAGACCGAACCCCAAAAGTGAGCATCAGATCCAGACTGAAGCCCAAAGCTGAGCCTCGGATCTGGCCCCTGAGCACCAAAGCTGAGCCTCAGCCCCAGCCTGAACCCCAAAACTAAGCCTCAGCCTCAGCCCCCAGCCTGAACCCCAAAGCTGAGCCTCAGATCCAGTCTGAGCACCAAAAATTGACCTTCTGAACCCCAAAACTTAGCCTCAGACTCAGCCTGAACCCCAAAGCTGAACCTCAGCCCCGGCTTGAAGCCCGAAAGTGAGCGTCAGACCCAGCCTGAACCCCTAAACTGAGTCTCGGCCCCAGACTGACCCCTGAAACTGAACCTTGACCCCCAGCCTGAACCCCAGAACTGAGCCTCTGCAGCCCTAAACTGAGCCTCAGACTCAGGCTGAACCCCCAAAGCTGAGCCTCAGTCCCCCCAGTATCCAACACTGAGCCTCAGCTCCTCCTCAGCCCCCCCCCACCCCAAAACTGAGCCCTAACCCCCCCCAAAACCCCTCCTGCCCCCCCCCCCAATCCCTCTGAACCCCCTAAAATCCCCTCTGGGACCCCCCCAAATACCTCCTGGACCTCCCCAACCCCTGTGGACACCCCCCAAAACCCCTCTAGACCCCCCCCCAACCCCTCTGAACCCCCCAAATATATCCTGGACCCCCCCCCCCCGACCCCTCTGAATCCCCCCAAATCCCCTCCGGAGTCCCCCAAATCCATCCCTGCCACCCCCCCCCCCCCCAACCCCCCTCTGGACACCCCAAATCCATCCTATCCCCCTCCCCAACCCCCCTCTCCAACCACTCTGAACACACCCCCAAACCCCTCTAGACCCCCCCCCCCCAAAAAAAAAAACCCCTCTGGATCTCCCCAACCCCTCTCCAACCCCCTCTGGACACCCCCAAATCCATCCAAGCCCCATCAGATCCCTCCCCACCCCCAAAACCCCTCTGGACACCCCCCCCAACCCCTCTGAAACCCCCAAACTCCCTCCAGACACCCCACATCCATCCCATCCCCCCCCCCAACCCCCCTCTCCAACCACTCTGAACACCCCCAAAACCCCTCTAGACACCCCCAACCCCCCCCTCTGGATCCCCCCAATCCCTCTCCAACCCCTCTGGACCCCCCAAACCCCCTCTGGACCCCCCCAAACCCCCCTCTCCAACCCCTCTGGACCCCCCAGACCCCCTCTGGACCCCCCCAAACCCCTTCTTGACCCCCCCCCCCCCAGCCCCTCCCTCCCCAACCTCTCTGGACCCCCCCCCCCCAAATCCATCCTATCCCCTCCCAACCCCTCTGAACCCCCAAAACCAGGCTGGACCCCCTCAAACCCCCCTAGACAACACCCCCCCCCCCTCCAACCCCCCCCCTAACACCTCTGGACCCCCTTCCCCTCCCCCAAAACCCCTTTGGACCCCCCCAAACCCCTCTGGACCTCCCCAACGCTTCTCCAACCCCTCCGAACCCCCTCTGGACTCCCCCAGAACCCCCCCTGGATCCCCCAAACCCCCTTCTTGACCCCCACTCCCTCTCCAATCTCTCAGGACCCCCCAAAACCCCTCAGCCCCCCCCCCACCCCCCAAAAAAAAAACTCTGTGTGTGTTTGAGGGGTGTCCAGACTACAACTCCCATCACCCCTCAAGATGGGGGTGCTGTTCCCC
>JAUMJK010002298.1:0-15562 GCA_033558105.1 Coccyzus lansbergi | reverse complement strand
ACGGAACCGTCGGCCGGGCGGAGAGCTCTACCTCATGGGGGACTACAAACCCCACAATGCCTCGCGCCACCACGTGGCGGCGGAGGCTCCTGGGGCGCGTAGTCCCGGGGGGCGGCGAGGCTCCAGCCATGGCGGGCGGCTTGGCGGGCGGAGCCGCCTCTGCGCGGGCAGCGGCCCCGGAGGCCCCTGGGCCCTCCGGTCACCGCGGCGCTTGGGGGAGAGTCAAGGGAAACTTTCTACTGCAGCTGGCTTGTACGTTTAATTATCCTGTCATATCAATGAGATAACAGGCAGACAATCTCCAGACGTGGTAGAAGAACCTGGAAGAAGAAATGCTCTTCCAGTTGCAAGAATTTATTGATCTGCTTAGTTGTCTTGTAGGATGTAGTTGTCTTGGGTCAAGAGAGAACCTGGAGGAAGACTCCAGGCACCTAAAAATAAACCTTCCTTGGGGATTTACACAGTTCTTTGTCTAAAACTAGTACATAAGATCATAGGATCATAGAATAACCAGGTTGGAAGAGACCCACTGGATCATCGAGTCCAACCATTCCTATCAAACACTAAACCATGTCCCTCAGCACCTCGTCCACTTGTGCCTTAAACACCTCCAGGGAAGGTGACTCAACCACCTCCCTGGGCAGCCTCTGCCAGTGCCCAATGACCCTTTCCATGAATTTTTTTTTCCTAACGTCCAGCCAGAACCTCCGCTGGTGGAGCTTGAGGCCATTCCCTCTTGAACTGTCCCCTGTCATTTGGGAGAAGAGCCCAGATCCCTCCTCTCTACAACCTCCTTTCAGGTAGTTGTAGAGAGCAATGAGGTCTCCCCTCAGCCTCCTCTTCTCCAAGATAAACACCCTCAGCTCTCTCAGCCGTTCCTCATAGGGCCTGTTCTCCAGCCCCTCACCAGCTTCATTGCTCTTCTCTGGACTCGCTTCAGAGAAGAGCTCCAGCCTGTTTAAAAACAACTGCTTAACACTGTTCACGAAGTTATCTCTGTTGTCTTGAGATATTATCATAGAATCATTAAGGTTGGGAAAGCCCTCTAAGCTCACTCAGTCCGTCAGCCCCAACCCCACTGAGCCTCCCCCTGCCCCTTTCATACACATACCTACTGCTTTTGTAAGATGGGATGCCTTGTTTAGAAGGGCGTCTGATTCCACACTGGATTGTAAAATAAAAATATTGATGCCTTTGCTTTGGAGACTCTGTCCTTTGCAATATTTTTGCCAGTGAGTGAGTGTTTCTCACAAGGGAAATGAGAAAATATGATAAATATATACATGTAGGGCTTGGATATTGTTGACAGTTGATTGTGATAGAGTATTGTATTAAGAATATAATAAGAACAGGTGTTGGAAATTAATCTTTGTAACAACTACAAGAATACTGCTCGATTGTCCCATGTGCAGCCCCAGTCCAGCTGAAGCAACAGATTGTGTAAGAAATGTTAGACTTAGAACACAGGGATTAGATTTTTATGACCAGAGGAGTAACGTGACCTGTTGAGGCATCACTTCTGAGGGAGAACCAAAAAGACACAGTGGAGATGAATTATCAAGGTAGACTTTTGTGGACTTTTGAGTTAATGGAGAATAAAGAACTAGGAGGACATGGAAAACCACTAAGAACTTTTCAAATAAAATATCCATTATATAATGTTATGTTAAAATGTGTAAATATCTGATGATTTTGTGGGGGCCTTTGCTATTCACTGAGGTGATGGCCCAACTCTGAGTTGTAAATAAACCAAGCCTAGAGTTACCCACTGTCGAGTGAAAATCCTTTAACAAGGCTGCAGCACTGCTGCTTCCCTCAGGATGAGTGAGTTCATAGCCAAACACCACTAGAAAGTGGAGTGCAGGATTGCCTCTGTCCTAGGTTTCCCATCTCCAAGTAATCTTGGGGGGTTTTGGGGTGTCCCAGGACCCCCCCAGCCCCGCAGGGTCACACCGTGCAGGGTGCTGGGATGGTGACTCTCCAGGATCCTCATGTCTCTCCTGGGCCCTCTCACTCCCAGCAGAGAAGCCTTTTCTTCAGGATTTCATTTTCTCATGACAAACAGCAGTTCCCTGCTTTGCAGCCTTCTCTTTCCTGGAGATTCACTGTGCTGCCAGCTCTCTTCGACTCCCAGCACACCTCAGAGAGCACAACCAGCCTGACAATTCCAGAGGAGAGCAGCACTGGCTTTGCAGCTCCTCTTCCTTGAAAATGCCTCTTTTTGACAATGTTATTTGTAAGTGACGTAATGTGACTAAAAGAGAACAAACCCAGGGCTGCCTCCACCTTCCCAGGCATCATGAGGCTGCGCTTCCAGAGCTGCACCCCTGCTTTCTCAGCTGTACTTTGGGGGTCAGCTCTTTTGGTGGAGGTAAATGATGTGTTTGCACGAACAAGAGGTGTTTGGGAAGTGTGCCCAGCCTGGCAGAGCATGCGGCCGAGCGGCAGCATTACTGGGACAGGCCTGAGCATCGGACTGTCTGGAATGTGGAATGTAAACAGAGCAAGTTAGCAGCGACAGGCTGGCTTCGTGCTATAACCCAAATCTACCAGGCTGTCTCTTGGGAGGAGCAAAACCCACGCTCCTGCCTGCTCAAATTGCAGCCCTGGGGACACTTGTCACTTGTCATGTTGGATCAAATCAAAACTGTAAATAAGCCTTTTCCCCCCACCATCCCCTCCAGCCTTGGCATTTCCAGCTATTGAAACTCCGGCCTCAGACTCCGCAGCTTGAACCCAGCTTTAGGAAGCGACACAAACACACTGTGCTGGGAACCCAAGTGCTGATGGTCGGGCTTTGCTCCTTAGGGTGAGGAGCGCCAGCCCCAGGAGGGAAGTGCATCTTCCTCTGAGTCACCTGCCTGCCTGCCTTGTTTCCAAAGAGCACAGCAGGGAACAAAGCCACCAGTGAGCTATTTGAATATTTTCATGCCTTAATGTTTTCAGACATCTTCAATGGATGAACGCAAGCACTGAGTGCCAGCTCATGAGAGGCTACATTTGCAGGATAATTCCCAGAGACTGTTTGGCCAGGAAGCTTGAGGCAGGACTGATCGGCCAGCAAAGGAGAGGAACCAGTTGTGATCTCACTCACCCCAAGCTCTACACAGTCATCATGAGGTCAGCCAGCCCTAATGACCTGAAATAAAATGCAAAAGCTTCAGCCCATGCCTCCCTGTTTAGCTGCAATGGGAGCATGCCAGGCTCACTTAGGATCTGGCTCCAAGGTGCTCCGTGATGGGAGAAGGGCACTGCAGGTAGGACCCGGGTGAGGTGATAAAAAGACACGAGTGGCTGCTTGCAGGGAGCTGTGGCCAGCACTGGGCCTGGGATCAGGAATCCTTTGTCCTGAACCTAGCAACGGTCTTACAGACTCTCCATCATCCTCACTGCTTGGATGGGGTCCTTCTTGCACAAGATCCTCATGAGGGAAAGAAGCAGCGTTTTCTCCAGGTGAGGCAGTAGGAGAGTAGCTGACAAATACACCAACATGCAGATCTGCTGACTTTGGCCTTTTCTCCCACCCCGGAGACACTGACAAACACATGGCAGTTACTGCCCAAGAAATTTGGGGTTAGATTTGATAGAGGATGAAGAAAAAGATTGTTTACATGTATGTAGAAACTAAATACACAGCAACAAGGTAGCAAAAATCATACCCTGGACACAGATGGGAGAGCAGAGTCCTTTGACAGGACCCGTGCAATGGGGTCTCTGTCGAAGTGACCCAACCTGGTGCTGACAGAGCTGGGGCCACCTGAAGTCCCCCAGGCCTGCAGGCACCTCCTCCTGCCCAGTGAGCCACTGCGGGTCAGTTAAACCACACTTTTTATTGTATTGTATTCCATGCAATATGTTCATGTTTTATAGTATGACAGAGGGAGGGATAGAGATAAATGTTAGACATAAACAAAAGCAGAAAGGTCTTTTGTAACAGGTCCTGAGAAGGAAAGGCACATCGTAACCACCAAATTCAACAGAACAGAAACCTTGGACAGAGGAAGACAATGCTGGAAAGTGGATGAGGGAAACGGCGCTTCAAGTTAGGTGATGTGAGAGCAGGTTTGACAGCAATCTGCATTTCCCCATCCACCAAGGTCTATAGTTCAAAGAGGTTTGGGGACCTCAATATTCAACCAAACCACTTCCATGCTGCCGTTGCCGGAGAGAATCCAGGATCCCCATCTCCTCCAGGCTTAGTCAGCACCAAGGGGCAACACAGGACTCAAAGCTCCTTTCTGCAGAGACAAGCTGGGCAAAGGTGGCTGGTGGAAAGGCAGGAGAGAAGGTTGCCCAACACCAAGGGAGCCGGAGCCATCTCCCAGCCAGCAGTGCCAGATCACAAGAGCACCATGTACCGCGGCGTCACTATAACTTGTGAGTATTGCTATTCGCCGACATCAAGAACCACGGGGAGGGAAGGCCTGGGTGGAGGATGGGCACAGCAGTAAAACGCTTGGCACAGGCACTGGCACGCGTCTCCATCAGGTCAGACACCTGAGAGATTGTAGCACCTTGAAGGGAAGCAGCAGCAAAACCATGTGCTGTGCCTGATTTAAGGCAGCGATTGCCACTTGTGATCCAGCACTGGGAAGCACGATTTTCCTGCTAGAGCAGCAAAAAGGGCGCCAGGACTGGGCCTGGATGGTGCTGTGACCACCACACACCCTCCAGCAAGCCACTCCCATGTGGCAAACACAACAGGGTACTTCTGGGAACCCTCGTGCAACGGAAAAGAGCACAAAACCAGGGCAGAGGCTTACAGTGCTGGGCTTGCACTATTGCTCCCATGAGGCACCCAGCCCCACTGTGACAAAGATACAATGCTGTCTCATCTTGTCTTGCAGGAGAGGAGATGGTTCAGCTTCCCCTTGGGATCAAGAGCAAGGATGGTTCTGCCACCTCTTGGCTCTAACAGAGCCAGCCTTGCTCTTGTAACTAGACGTTCAAGTGTGTTTTGCATGTTAAAGGATGAACATTTAGCAGCCCAGATTTCTTCTCAAGATGCTTTTCTTTAGTTCTGTTACCTGCAACCCTTTCCCGGTCCCTCTAAGCCATCCTGAAGCTTGCACCCAGGGTGGAAGAGGCAGCTAGAAAGTAGAAACATGAGGCAACGGCAGGGCTGAGCCTGATGCCCTTCCTGAGCAGCATGAGCTGGAGATGGCTCTGCTGCCAGGCACACGCTCCTCCCCCAGGCAGGTGCAGACAAAGGTCTCACAGCCTGCCATGTGGCCAGACAGGACTGGGGTTTGGGAAGCCCTCCTCAAGCCCATGGGCAGAGGCTTTTGGGCAGACCAAAAGCACAGGCAGGCAAGA
This sequence comes from Coccyzus lansbergi, assembly GCA_033558105.1. Taxonomy (NCBI): domain Eukaryota; kingdom Metazoa; phylum Chordata; class Aves; order Cuculiformes; family Coccyzidae; genus Coccyzus; species Coccyzus lansbergi. The sequence goes on along the minus strand of JAUMJK010002298.1, from coordinate 10,246 downwards.
AGGGCTTCACCTCAAGCTGGTGACCAGGAGAAACAGCTCAGGGCCTCCCTGGCTGAGATCCGGCACAAGGTCTCCAACTCCAACGAAACCAACTAGGAGAGAAGAGAATACGAGGTTTTGCCTTTGCTGCCAAGGACTTTACACAGGACTCTAGGAGAGGGCTGAGCTGCCTCTTGGCCAGGGCTCTGTTCGGTCCGTGGCACAGATTGTAAACTTTAGTCCCTGCTGAGAGATAAGCTGGGTCTAGATTTAGCCTGCAGGTGATTTAGCTCCTTCTGCTTGGCTGTAGCCCCCAGCAGCTGCTCAGGGCTGGCATGTGAGCAGCACCATCTCCTCTGCCGCAGCCCAGCCCTGGGACATCAGGAAGTCCCGCGACTTCAGGGGAAGATGCTCTGGGATCTCCCTGGAAAGGCTAGGTGAGGCAGGGCAGGCAGCAAGCTGGAGCCAGGTAGTGCCCTACCATCAGTGTTACCTCTACATCTGACTGCAGCTGAGCTGTGCTACGAGGTCATCATCCATGGAGGTAACAGCACGATGCGAGGGTGTTCCTGCTGCTGGCCAAGGACCCTGTGATGCTGCCAGCACACTGGGCTGGGAGCCGCGAGGAGGCCAGGAAGCAGTTGGGGGTAATGCTGAACCAGGGCTCCTTTCCAAATGCCAGAGGAGAATTGATCAACATCCAGGCAGAGGCATCCACATCAAGCCCTGGAGATGGGCCAGGACCAGGTTCCAGAGGCCTTACCCCCGATGCTCTCAGGTTGTAATGATGTCTCAAGGACGTGCGACCTGGTGCAGAGAGGGGTGCAGAGCTGGAGTGGAGAGAGATGGGGCAGAGCCTTCCTCTTCAGCTGCAGGAAACCACCCTGGTGCCTGCAAAAGCGTAGGATGTCCCCTCACTGCTTCGGCTGGGGCTGGCTGCGGCGGCTGGTGCTCCTCTCCTGAGCAGGCTGGGTTCCACACCAGCGTGTTCAACACCGATAGCAGAGAGCAGAGACAGGAACGATGGCCCATGACCCTGCAGGGATGCCGTGCTGGGGCTCCATACAGTAGGCTGCGCAGGAGCTGGCACCTCTGGGAGCAGCACCTGCAACTCAGCCGCCTTTCTTCCTCTGTACACTCATGCTGCACATGCTGTGCCACAGCCCTTGCAGCCGAAGCCCACCGTTCACATGGCTCCTGCCTCTAGGCTCGAAGGTGTCACCATCCCAGTGTCTCCACAGACGGTGCAGCAAAGGCCCTGAGGTGCCACCATGAGCCACACGTTCTCATCTGTATGCCATGTGGGTTTGAGCAAGGCCTGGTGCCCAATAGATGCTGCAAGGGATGAACCAGCCACATGGCCAGGACTTCTCCAATACCTCCTTCTGTCCCACAAAACTTAATCCACAGCATCTCCCCCAGCTGCTGGGAGGAAATGGGGGCTGGTACCTCATGACTACCCCTAACCAACATCCCCCAGCAAGTTCAGAGCTGTTGCCAAGCAGACAGTAGAGGATGAGGTGCAGACTGAGTCATACCCTGGTCTTGCGGTGGAGTTAGGTAGAAAAATCATCCTCTTCCACCTCCTGGCTTGGGAAGGGCAGTGGGGGGCACCATGTGTGCCCAGAGCCAGCCTGGCCCAAGGGCTGTAGCCACACTCATTTGTGGGCAGAGAGAAGGAGGTTGTGCCCACACTCATGCACTACATGGATGTGCTTTAAAAAATGGGAATTGTGAGTGTGTCTGAGGGTGTTCCTGAGACCGCAGAGAAGCAAAGGCCGCATTGAACAGTCAGGGACTGACGTGCTGGTGTCCGAGCAGTCCTGTCTTAAGGCTGCAAGTGTTCCAGGTACTGGGGCAGTGGGTTCTCCTTGACGTATTTCTGAATGTACCAGCACGTCAGATGAGCTTTCAGGTCCTCCTCCACCACGAAGTCCAGGGCTGCCTGCAATTAACCAGAGAGGACAGATGGGTTACAGCCAGCACCTCAGCCTACACTTTCCTCTGAGGCTTTGTGCGGTCTGCACTCCCATTCCTGACACTCAGCTGGGGGAAGCAGCAGATGCCCTCACATAGCCCCTGTGTGAGGCAGGGGAGAGCACAGCCATCCCACCACAGCCTCTGTGATACCACAGGGTCCTCGGTTTAACCAGAAGTCAACAGGAACCCCTGGGTAACTCTCAATGCATCCAGCCTGGTGGCTGCTGCACTGCAGCTGACCAGCCACATCCCATGAAGGCCACCTGTGTCATTCAGCAGCTGTAACCACAAAGCGTCACCCCACACCTCTCCCTGCATGGCTGTGGGACTCAACAGAAGGGCCCAAGGCAGGAAAAGGACTCACAAGGGCCTCACAGCTTTGAGATGAGGGGTTCCAGCCCCTGGAGAGGTGCTGTATCAGCCCCTGCAAAGGTAGGTGCAAGGAGGAAAGGGCCAAGGCAGGGTGAGACGTTGGACGTGTTGGCACTCACCCAGCCCCCCTCATCTCCAGAAATAGGGATGTCTGACCACAGATTTCCATCTGCCCTGCCAGCCCCCCATCTCCCATCAGAGCAGGGATGATTCCCACAGGACACGCATGCAATTCCAATGTAATGGAGCCTGGCTTCAGCCAGGGTCTCTAGCCACAGCTTCTGCCCCTCAGGGTGGCTAGGGCCATACCTTTGCAAGGTGCTTGGCTATTCCTCTCCCTCGATAGGCGTCTGGTACCTCTGTGTGTTGCAAGTCCACAATCCGCTTCCCCACATATTCGTAGAGCAGCACTGCTTTATCATGGCAACCTGGGGGATGCAAGAGAGTGGTGAGGTTTGGAACCTACCCGAGGAGCTCCCAGCCCATCGTCATCAGGTGGAGCTGTTCACAGGGAGCCCACGGCAGTGGTTGGACCACGGACAGTTTTGGGATGGCTACAGGAGCCCTTGCACCCCGGGGAATGGCTGTGGTGCTATGTGGGAGGCTTGGCTTTCCATAAAACCTGGACGCCTTTGTCAGTGCCCTGAAAGTGTGAGCAGAGAGAGGTCTGCTTGGCCTTTCCAAGCCCCAGCACCAGGGGCAAACTGGCTACCCACTTGTGAATCACTGATGCGCCAACACAACTTATTTAGGGTAGGAAAGCAGCTGCCAAGAGGGGTGAGATGTATTGATGGGGGAAGAGAGCAAAAAGAGGAGGGGAAGAACAAGACGACAAAGCTGACCAGTTCCTCTCTTTCTGCAGCAGAGTTTTTTTTGTCATGACATATAAAACAGGACAACACTTCTCAGCCTGGTATTGCAGCATTTAATAGACACACTTTGGGGGAGATGCTGGAAGACTCGTGTCCCACAGAAACACAGGAAAGCGCACACAGGCGTGCAAGGGGGTTGTGCACACACATTTACAAGCACACATACACACGGGCTTCCTGTTGTGACAGCCTGACCTTTCTCACTGCACCTCAATTACAGGAAAAAAGAAGTTTCAGCATGCATGTAAATCAGAGCACAGTTAATAGCAGCCCTCCAGCCTCATGTGTAGAACCTGAGTTCTGTCATCAATGCAAACCCAAACATTTCATTTCAAGAGGGTTTCTGTATTTAAAAGTGAGTTTCAGAAATGCAAACCAAGCCAAGAGACAAGCTCAACTAAAATAATGGAAACGTTTCCCTTCTCCCCAATGGTTACTGGAGAGCAAAGGGCTGTGAGGTTCACCTGCATTTAGTCTGTTTTTAGCTGAGGTCAGTATGCTTTATTTTATTGCATTTCAGCTGACAACTCCAGCCCAGTCCTCCTGATCTCCTATGATTCTATGCGTGGCCAGTGTTTGCAAAGGGAGAGAAAGGACTGGCCAGCAAAGCCCATTTCCTTTAGAAAGAGGTGCTCTGCACAACCTCTCCACGCTGTCCTCACCGGGTCTGAGACTCTGGGCAAAGCAGGCTGTATATCCAAAGCAGGACTGTTCCTGGGCTCTCCACGAGCAGCTCCAGGCATCACTTTTGTTTTCCCATCAAAAGAACTCCCCAGGGCTGGAGGGAGGAGAGGGGAAAGCAGAGGCACCTTGCTGCAATACGGTGGTAGAAGAAGCCAGCTTTGCTGCTATGTGGTAGCTTGGACACAGGGCTGCTCCCAGCAAAGAGACTATTACAAAGCTGAGGGAGTTAGAAGCAGCATTGACCCCTCACAGGAGCAGCCCAGCCTCAGTTTTTTTTGCATTTCCCCCCAAAAAGAGGGCACATGAGCAGAAACCACACTAAAACAGGGCATAAGAGGGATGTCTTGTCCCCTTAGACTTTGGGGCAGGGATTTTATCAGCCTGCACAGGTAAAGCCTGGTAAAACAGGCTTCGGTCTCAGTCAGCCAGAGCAGTGTCCATGCACTGATGGTGATGATGTTTGACTCACAGATGCTCCCCTGCACAGTGCCTCGGCTTCGAGGCCACAGCGAGCAAGGAAGTCTGAGTCAATGCAAATTAGCACAGCAAGAAAAAGGAGCAAAAGGAGCCTGTGCCACGAAAACAGCAGCAATGGCAGCACAGCAGGGCCCCAGCCTGCCCTCCCTCAAATCACAGGGTGCACAGAGAAGGGGAAGCTTTTCTAGGACGTGGGCAAGGGACTAGGTCTAAACACCACCAGACACAAGTCTCCAGGCTGAGTGGCTCATGAGCCCCAGGGGAACAAGCCCAGAGCTGAGGAAGGGCCATGGCAGACACCTGGGGAGACATCAGCACCTTGCCCCAGCCCATCCTTCACCAACCCCCTCTCCCAGGGCATACACAGCACCTGCCTGGCGAGGGGTTATGGTGGCATCAGCAGCACAGCAGGACCTGATCCACCAGTGCAAGGCGTCTCCCTGTCCCTCAGCACTGGCCCCAGCCCACAATGCACCATTGTGTGTTGGGACCAGAACAGGGCAGGGGCCTGGCAAGGTCTGGCTGATGCCCTAGGGCCAATTCCACACATGATTATTGGCCTTTGGAGGCAGCCCCTGAGCTCCAGCCTCCTTAGGGCACTGCTGCAAAGCCATTTTCCCACGAGAGCAAGAGGAAGAGAATAGACACCAGCCCCATTTTCCACTCTCAGACCAGGAAAGCCCAGAGCCAGAGAGCAGCTGAGCTAAAAGGTGTTGCTGAAGCTGCACATGAGGCAAGCTGAGAGGACGGGATGTCCTGAAGAGCTCGTGCATCCCAGGCCAGGACTTGCTGCATGCTGACCATGCTCCCAGGGGAGCCACTGGCATGTTACTACGGAGAGAAAACACAACAGAGCACAACAGACAGAGCCAAGCAGAGACAGCAAAACTGTCACACAGAGGCCTCGCTTGCTGGAGAGGTAGCAGGGGGAACTCTGGTTTGCAGCAGTTTCCTGTTTAGGAGCTCTCTCAAGGCAACTGCAGCACAGGAGACAAGTGGGGATGTCTCGATGCAGTGTCCGGCAACCAGATTCCTCCATTCCTGCTGCAAATGAGGCAGGTTTCCCCTCCCGGAAGGCATCTGTCCCAGCAAGGAGGAAAGCACCCAGGCATGACCTGCTCCGGTCAATAAACCTGAGTCTGGACTCCTGACAAGGAGCTCTCAAAACTCAGATTGGCAGCAGGCAAAGCAGGAGCTCCCAGGCACTGGATCCTGCCCAAACCCAGCTAGGGAGGAGTGGGGGGTTTGGGAAGCGTGACTTGATGCACCCACACATCAAATGAATGGGAGTGCGGGTGTGCAAGAAGCAGAGAATCAGACCAACTCAATGCATGTGGTGAGCCCCTCTCCTGACCCAAGAGCCTGATGTGTTTTATGAGCATCGATAATTCAAAGCGGCTGCCACTGAAAGTGCTGGTCCCCTGCCCTAAGCAGCTGTGCCAGCAGCTGGACAGCCCAGCCAACTGCTCTGGGTAGGGGTCTCCTGAGTTTCTTGTTTTGACCAGAAACTTTATCTGTGATAAAAAAAAAAACCCCTCCGCAACTGTTCCTGACAAAACCAGCCCATACGACTCCCACGGAAGTTTTTAGCTTTGACAAACTGCTGTTTTCCAACCCAGTCACTGCACAGGGAGGTTTCTGGCTGGATTGTGTTGCTAGTCACATTTCAACTGATTACAGATCCAGTTGGGCTTCCTTCAACCCTACTCTCAGGGGGATAACAAAGCTCAGTGAGGTCTGGTTATAATCAGCTTTACTTTCAGCTTCTCAATGCTTCTGCATTTGGGATGCAAGGAAAAAGCAAATGTGTTCAAGTGAAGCCACTGTTTCTGTCAGAGTTTTAGGAGCCATGAGCAGCAACAAAGGGAGAAAGGGGAGCAAGGAGCGGAGAAGAGAAAGACAGGTCAACCAGACAGCACCAAACACAATTCATCTTCCTTGCGTACAGGGAGGGAGTCCTGATGTGAGGTTACACTGGGGCAAACATAGGACGATGCTGAAAACAAACACTTTCACAGTTGGTTCACAGCTTTCACAGTGCCTCAGGCCTCTTGCTACAGGGATTTCTATAAAAATGCCATCTCGGAAAGTTTTCTACCTGACACTGCACTACCGTAAACCACCAAATCATGAGACCAGTGATTACTGGATATGAGCAAAGCTTGACTCCTTGGTCCACAATCCCAACGCACTGTTTTCCCAGAGCACCACCCACAATTGCTCTCTAGTTGAAATTAGGATTGAGACAGCAGAGACAAGCTGACCCTGGAGCTGCAGGTTCACCCCACCTGTTGCTGTTCATCTCTGCCACAGTGCAGCAACGGGACAAAAGTGCTCTTGGAGGGATACATGGATCACAGCGACACTAAAATCTACGCCTGACCCCTTTGTCATCATTCCCCTGCATCCAGCAGGGAAAATCCATCAGAGATGCTCACCGTGCCAGAAGCAGGAGGGACGAAGAGAGCAGCTCAGGAAATAAACACACTGCAGTGATGGTTATCTCCTGACTACCTTTCAGGGCTCAGCTGCTGTCAGCAAATGCCTGACAAGAAGAAGGAGATGTGGTCATCCACTCTCCATGGATATTAGTGAGCCCAAAATATCATCACACCAGGATGGTGCTCTGCTCAGCCTCCTTACATGGCTGGAGCTGATCTCGCAACAAAAGGGTTCGCTTTCCCTGAACAGCCAGAAAAATCCACTCTGATCATTGGGATCCACCTACAACCCTGGTAAAGGCTGTGTTTTCCCAAGCCATAGTCCCTTCCTGGAGCAGGAGCTTCTGTGCTGGTTCACACGCAACTCCCACCACAGATCCCACTGCTGAAGTTCACCTTTTCCAGACCAAACTCATCCCGACTCAGCCACTAAACATTACTTGGCCTACAGTGTGGCTGGAAGAACCTTTATTCCCTCACACACAATAAAGATTACATTTCCCTAATAGTTCTTGGTTCTTTGCTCTCCCCTTCATGCACGTTCAAACTCCACTGACAACACTGTGTTATGGCTCGTGTGACGGCAGCAGGGATCCATCACCTCGGCCCTCGTTTGATCTCTCTCTGCTTGAAATAAGCAGTTGGTGACATCGTTGCTCCGCACCCAGTCTCCTCCTTCCTTGCTCCACCACCACCAAGCCTCCAGCCTGCGCTTTGTAATTAGTGGTTGAAACGAAAACGAAAAAAAAAAAAAAAAGAGGAGGGAGAGAGAGTCTAAAATAAAATCCAGACTATTCCTGTTGTCTTCTCTCAAATGCCTCCTGCAGTCTGTATCATTTTGGAATTACCCATTTAATTTGTTTAGGTTTTTTAGAAAGGGAACTGCCCTGCAGTTTCTGTGGAGCAGCCAGGCAGTTTCTTGTCCCCAGAGGGGTGCTAGGCAGGATTATCAGACAGGGAAGAGAGGTTGGGATTGCTGAATATATGAGATTAACCATTAAGAGGATGGCTGGAAAGGAATTGGTGTGCCATGAAGAAAAGTCAGGAGCCCTTACTTTTCTGCTCACTCTGCCTGATACAGATAGAAGTGATAGGAATGGTTGGACTCAATGATCCAGTGGGTTTCTTCTAACCTGGTTGTTCTATGATTCTATGATAGGTGTTGGGGTGTCACCATGTCATCAGATCTCTGCTCGCAGCAGCTTGGCTCTGCGGATCCTACCAAACCAGCCCCTGAGAGGCTTCCCTGCAGGGATCCCACCAGGAAAGCCACCCCAAAGCTTGAGGAACGGAGGAACCACCCCCAGCACCAATGTGACATGGCACCTCCATGCCATCCAAAGGCTCTTATTCCAGCAGGACCCAGCGAGTCCCCCTGCAAGGCCAGCCCAGGGTTCCACACCCTGACATCAAACCAGAGAGCAAGGAGAGCCCCAGATCTCCTGGGCCAAGCTTCTACGGGGGGCAAGAAGGAAGGGGAGAGCAGGGGCAGGTCCAGGGGGGCTCAGGAAAGGATGGGGGGCACTGGGAGGAGTACAGCAGTGGAGCTGGGTGGACAGAGGGACAGCAGACACAGTGACATGGAGAGAGAAGGGGAGAGAGGGAAATGAGGGAGAGAAAAAATGGAGAGGGGGGAAATTGTCCCAAAGGACAGGGAACAGGACAAGAGGGAATGGCCTCAAGATCCGCCAGGGGAGATTTAGGCTAGAGATTAGGAGGAAGATTTTCACAGAGAGGGTCATTGGGCATTGGAATAGGCTGCCCAGGGAGGTGGTTGAGTCACCTTCCCTGAAGGGGTTTAAGGGACGGGTGGACGAGGTGCTGAGGGACATGGGTTAGTGTTAGATAGGAATGGTTGGACTAGATGATCCGATGGGTCTCTTCCAACCTGGTTGTTCTATGATTCTATGATTGGGAGGGGGGGAGAAGTGAGGGGGGAAAAGGGGGACGAGCAAATGTGGGGTGAAGCAGGGAGGAGGGAAATGGGGGACAGGCAGGAATGGGGGGAGAGGGAAGGATGAGGGGAAAGGGTGGGAGGGGAGAGGAACAGGGTGAAGTGGGGAGAGTGAAAATGGGGGACAGGCAGGAACGAGGGGGGAGGAATGGGAGGAGGAAGTGGGGAGGGGGAGATGGGGGACAGGCAGGAATGGGGATGAAGAGGGGAGGGGGACAGGCAGGGGTGAGGGGAAAGGGTGGGAGGGGAGAGGAACAGAGGGTGAAGTGAGGGGGGGAAAGGCATGAATGGGGGAAGGAATGGGGAGGGGGAGAAAGGGGGGCAGGCAGGAATAGGAGGAAGGAAGGAAGAAAGAATGGTATCGAAGGGAGGGGGACGGGACCTAAATTGGGGGAGGGTGAGGGGTGGAGGGGGAAGGAAACGGGAGCTGTGTGCACCCCGTCCCCCCGTCCCTCACCGTTGAGCCGCACGGTGAACTGCCTCCGCTTCCGATCGTGCTCCACCCGGATGGGGCAGCCCTGCTCCAGGAGGCCGAGCGGCGCCGCGTGCGCCATGGCCGGGTCGGGCCGGGCCGGGCCCCGCGCCGGCGGCGGCGGTAGCGCAGGAAGGGCCAGCGGGGCGCCGCGTGCCCGCCCGCAGCCAATGGCCGCGCCGAACGCTTGTTTTGGTACCGCCGCCCGGCCGGGAACGGGCTGCGCCCGCCCGCGCCGCCCGCGGGGCACGCCCACCGCGGCCATAGAGACACCCGCCCGCCGCGGCACAGGCCACGCCCACAGCACACATAGAGCCACGCTCACAATCCCCGCCCACAGCCCACGCAGGCTCCGCCCACACATAACCTCAACCCGCAGTGCCTACATAGCCACGCCCACCGCGATCGCAGGCCACGCCCACAGGGTTTCACCCATAGCGCTCATAATCATAGAATCATAGAACAACCAGGTTGGAAGGGACCCATCGGATCTTCTAGTCCAACCATTCCTATCAAACACTAAACCAAGTCCCTCAGGACCTCATCCACCTGTGCCTTAAACACCTCCAGGGAAGGGGAATCAACCACCTCCCTGGGCAGCCTATTCCAATGCCCAATCACCCTCTGTGTGAAAAACTTCCTCCTAATCTCCAGCCTAAATCTCCCCTGGTGGAGCTTGAGGCCATTCCCTCTTGTCCTGTCCCCTGTCCCTTGGGAGAAGAGCCCAGCTCCCTCCTCTCCACAACCTCCCTTCAGGTAGTTGTAGAGAGTAATGAGTTTCCTCTCAGCCTCCTCTTCTCCAGGCTAAACACCCCCAGCTCTCTCAGCCGCTCCTCATAGGTTCTGTTCTCCAGCCCAGCCCTTCCCGCAGTGCTCACAAGCCCCACCCACAGCCCTCTTGGCTCCACCCCACTGCTCCCATAGAATCCCGCCCCTCCCACAGACTCCGCCCAGAGTACTGCAGGCCCCGCCCGGCATGCTCCATATCGCCCCGCCCACAAGCCCCACAGGCCTC
>JAUMJK010002297.1:0-33334 GCA_033558105.1 Coccyzus lansbergi | reverse complement strand
AAGCAACCAATGGGGAAGTGGCTCCTCCCTAGCAACCAATAGAGGAGAGCCTCCGCTTCCCTATCAACCGATGGGGCGGGGCCTCCTGCCTCACATCCAATGGGGAGGCGGCTCCTCCTGTTTAGGCTTCTGCTGCCCCAATTCTCCTCCTTTCCCTTCCCAGTTTGCCCAGTCAAACCCCGAAGCTGCTGCCGGTGCCCTGAACTCGTGTCCCTTCATCGCCCATTGTCCCCCTTCTCCCTGCATCCCCACATCCCCCTTGTCCCCTGAGCTCTCCCCTGTCCCCTACATCCCTTCATCCCCCATGTCCCTTCATCCGCCATGTCCCCCATGTACCTGTATCCCCAATGTCCCCTGAGCTCTCCCATGTTGGGGTTGTTTATCCTGGAGAAGAGGAGGCTGAGGGGAGACCTCATTGCTCTCTCCAACTCCCTGAAAGGAGGTTGTGGAGAGGAGGGAGCTGGGCTCTTCTCCCAAGGGACAGGACAAGAGGGAATGGCCTCAAGCTCCTCCAGGGGAGATTTAGGCTGGAGATTAGGAGGAGGTTTTTCACACAGAGGGTCATTGGGCATTGGAATAGGCTGCCCAGGGAGGTGGTTGATTCCCCTTCCCTGGAGGTGTTTAAGGGACGGGTGGATGAGGTCCTGAGGGACATGGTTTAGTGTTCGATGGGAATGGTTGGACTCGACGATCCGGTGGGTCTCTTCCAACCTGGTTGTTCTATGATTCTAAGATTCTATGATTCTATGTCCCTTCATCCCCCATGTCCCTTCATCCCCAATGTCCCCCGAGCTCTCCCATGTCCCCCATGTCCCTTCATCCCTGATGTTCCCTGATCTCTCCTTGTCCCCCCACATCCCCATGTCCCTTCACCCCCAATGTCCCTTCCTCCCCCTTGTCCCCTGAGCTCTCCCCTGTCCCCTTCATCCCTGCATCCCTGAGATTCCCTGATCTCTCCCGTGTCCCCCCACATCCCTGCATCCCCCTTGTCCCCTGATCTCAGGTCCTGTGTCCCCCACATCCCCCATGTCCCTTCATCGCCCTCATCCCTGATGTCCCTGCATCCCCCTTGTCCCCTGAGCTCTCCTGTGTCCCCCTCATCCCTTCATTCCCACATCCCCCTTGTCACCTGAGCTCTCCCCTGACCCCCTACGCTCCCCATGTACCTTCATACCTGTCCCCTACACTCCCCACGTCCCTTCATTCCTATGTCCCCAATGTCCCTTCATCCCCCACATCCCCCATGTCTCTTCATCCCCCTTGGCCTCTGAGCTCTCCCGTGTCCCCCACTTCCCTTCATCCCCCTTGTCCCCCTCATCCCTTCATCCCCAATGTCCCCTGATCTCTCCCATGTCTCTTCATCCCCCTCATCCCTGATGTCCCCACATCCCCCTGTGTCCCCCGAGCTCTCCCATGTCTCTTCATCCCCCTCATCCCTGATGTCCCCACATCCCCCTGTGTCCCCTGAGCTCTCCCGTGTCTCTTCATCCCCCTCATCCCTGATGTCCCCACATCCCCCTGTGTCCCCTGATCTCTCCCGTATCCCCCCCCCCATCCCTTCATGCCCCTGCGTCCCCTCCGGCCCTGGTGTCCCTCGGTGCCACCTGCGCAGGCTGTGGACGCGGGTGAGCGTTTCTGGGCCCTGACTCAGTGGCAGCAGCCGCCGGCGCAGCCGGATTTTCTGCCTCCTCGGCACTAATTGTTTCCTCCCTGCTCGAGATACGGGCAGGGCCGGATCCTGACCCCACTATAAAGGGGCTGCTCCGAACCCGGCGGCACCAGCCGAGTGCCCGAGGCGGCCGCGATGGAGCCAGCGGCATCCCCCGGGGTAGGAAACGGGGCAGGATGGGACCCTGGGGGGGCACAGGGTGGGGAAACTGGGGGGGGGAGAAGGTGGGAGACCCCTCGCACCAGTGGCACCAGTATAGGTTGGGATAGGGCACTGGTGTCCCCTCATCACCAGTATCTCCAGTATAGGTTGAGTAGGGTCACTGGCGTCCCCAGTATAGGTTGGGTTAGGATCACTGGTTTCCTCTCATCACCAGTATCTCCAGTATAGGTTGAGTAGGGTCACTGGTGTCCTCTCTACTGGCTATCCCCTCATCTCCAGTATCCCCAGTACAGGTTGAGTAGGGTCACTGGTATACCCTCATCACTGGTATCCCCAGTACAGGTTGAGTAGGGTCACTGGTGTCCCCTCATCTCCAGTATCCCCAGTACAGGTTGAGTAGGGTCACTGGTGTCCTCTTATCACCAGTATCCCCAGTATAAGTTGAGCAGGGTCACTGGTGTCCCCTCATCACCAGTATCCCCAGTATAGGTTGGGCTAGGGCACTGGTGTCCCCAGTACAGGTTGGGCTAGAGCACTGGTGTCCCATCTACTGGCTGTTCCCTCATCACCAGTATCCCCAGTATGGGTTGAGCAGGGTCACTGGTGTCCCCTCATCACCAGTATCACCAGTATAGGTTGAGTAGGGTCACTGGTGTCCCCTCATCACCAGTATCCCCAGTATAGGTTGGGCTAGGGTCACTGGTGTCCCCAGTCCAGGCTGCCCCTTCACCCCCAGTGCCCCTAGTCCAGCCTGTTCCTGCCCCCCAGTGCCCCCAGTCCAGGTCGGCTCCTATTCCCCAGTGTCCCCAGCACTTGGAGACAGCAGCTTTGTCCCCCTTTGTCCCCATTTTGTCCCAGTTAACCCCTCTCACCCCTCCCGAGTCCATCCCAGTCCATCCCAGTTTGCCCCACGCTCCTCCCAGCCGCCCAGCTCCTTCCCTTGTCACCTGAGGAAGGGACACGGTGTCCCCGAGACCCTGAGGGACGAGGACGTTGTCACCTGGTTCAGGAGCCGGGGGTGGTGGTGGCCCCATGTCCCCATGGGGTCCGTGTGTCCCCAACACGTCCCCTTGTCCCTGAGTCTCCACAGACCATGGTGTCCCCAGTCCCCATGTCCACATGGACCTTAGTGTCCCCAGTCTCCATGTCCCCATGGACCTTGGTGCCCCCATGGACCTTGGTGTCCCCAGTCTCCATGTCCCTGTGTCCCCATGGACCTTGGTGTCCCCAGTCCCCATGTCCCGGTGTCCCCGGGGTGGTCGGTGGGTGCCACGTGTGTGTTGTCCCCGCAGGGCCCGTGCTCCCCGGCGTGTGGGACGTCCCCAACCAGTCCCTGCGGCTGCTGCGAGGAGAGCCTGGCCTGCCTGGGCCCCCCCGGCAACCCCCACCATGGAGCCTCCACCAACGGGGAGGAGCACAAGGAGCACCAAGGTAGCGCCTGGAAGTCCCATCCCATCCCCATCTCCATCTCCATCCCTGTCTCCGTCTCTGTATCCATCTCCATCTCCATCCGCATCCGCATCCCCATCCCTGTCTCTGTCTCCATCCCTGTCTCAGTCTCCGTCTCCATCTCCTTGTCCTTCTCCATGTCCATGTCCACGTCCACGTCCATCTCCATCTCCATCTCCATCCCCATCCCCATCCCCATCCTCATCCCCATCCCCATCTCCATCTCCATCTCCATCTCCATCTACATCCCCATCCCCATCCCCATCTCCATCCCCATCCCCATCCCCATCTTCATCTCCATCCCCACCTCCATCTCCATCCCCATCCCCATCTCCATTCCCATCCCCATCTCCATCTCATCTCCTCCTCCATCTCCATCTCCATCCCCAGCCCCATCTCCATTCCCAGCCCCATCTCCGTCTCATCTTCTCCTCCATCTCCATCCCCATCTCCTCCTCCATCCCCATCCCCATCTCCTCCTCCATCTCCTCCTCCATCCCCATCCTCATCTCCTCCTCCATCTCCATCTCCTCCTCCATCCCCGTCCCCATCCCCATCTCCATCCCCATCCCCATCTCCATCTCCTCCTCCATCCCCGTCCCCATCCCCATCTCCATCCCCATCCCCATCTCCATCTCCATCTCCATCCCCATGTCCACCTCCACCTCCATCTCCATCTCACCCCATCCTGTCCTTCTCCAGAAGCCCTGACAGAGGACGACATCTACTGCCGCTGCCTCTCCAAGACGCTGTGCCACACGGCCACCCCGGTCACCGTCGGCTTCTACGCGCCCTGCGGCCACCGCCTCTTCGCCCTGCTGGACAAGGTCACCGGTGGGTGCAGGGGTCACCCCAGGTTGTCCCCTCCAGCTGCATTGCTGGGGTCCCTACGGCACCGGCATCCACCCAGGGGCCATCCCTGGCTTGGGAGTCATGGGGGATCGTCCCACCACACTGCTTTCTTCTGAGGGTTTGGAGTTCCCTGTTGCACCATCCCACTTCCCTCCATCCCATCCCATCCCATCCCATCCCATTCCCACTTCCACCTCCATCCCCATCCCCATCTCCATTATCTCCATCCCCATCCCCATCTCCATCCCCATCCCTATCCCCATCTCCACCTCCATCACCTCTATCACCTCTATCTATCTCTATCTCTATCTCTATCTCTATCTCTATCTATCTCTATCTCTATCTCTATCTCTATCTCTATCTCTATCTCTATCTATCTCTATCTCTATCTCTATCTCTATCCCTATCTCCACCCCCACCCCCATCCCCATCTCTATCTCTATCTCTATCTCTATCTCTATCTCTATCTCTATCTCTATCTCTATCTCTATCTATCTCTATCATCTCATCTCTACCTCTATCCCCATCTCTATCTCTATCCCCATCTCTATCCCCATCTCTATCCCTATCCCTCTCTCTATATCTCTATCTCTATCTCTATCTCCATCTCCATCTCCATCTCCATCCCCATCCCCATCCCTGTCTCGGTCTCCATCTCCATCTCCTTCTCCTTCTCCATGTCCACGTCCACGTCCACGTCCATCTCCATCCCCATCCCCATCTCCATCTCCATCCCCATCCCCATCTCCATCCCCATCCCCATCCCCATCTCCATCCCCATCCCCATCTCCATCTCCATCTCCATCCCCATCCCCATCCCCATCCCCATCTCCATCTCCATCCCCATCTCCATCCCCATCTCCATCTCCATCCCCATCCCCATCTCCATCTCCATCTCCATCCCCATCCCCATCTCCATCCCCATCCCCATCCCCATCCCCATCCCCATCTCCATCCTGTCCCCCCTGCAGGTTTCATGCGTGAGGAGATGTTGCGCCGGGAGGAGGTTGAGCTTCGCCGGAGCCACCAGAAGCCGCGCAGCGCCGAGGGCTGGGGGCTGCTCCTCCTCCTCTGGTACTTGGCCTTCTACAAACCCATCATCACCGAGAGCCACCTGAGGCGGAAGAACATCAAGTTCCTCTTCATCCGCTTCAGCGCCTGGCAATACGCCGGCTGCGACAAGCTCTGGGCCGGCCTGGTCACCACCCTCTGCGACAGCGTCCGCCACCACTTCGGGGCCCTCCCCCTCAGCGTCTACCACGTCATGGGCACCAGGCCCCGCTTCGCCTCGGGCTTCAGCCACCGCGAGTGGGTCCTCAAGAGGGGCACCTGCCTCAAGCTCTGGGGCTTGCTCTTCGTCCTGGCCGTGGGGTTGACCATCCTGCTGGTGGCCCTGCTGGTGCCGGGCGTCAAGGACCACCACGCCCTGAAGGTGGTGGGCAGCGCCGTCACCTCCCTCTCGGGCTCCAGCCTGGTCCTGGGCGCCGTCTCGGTCCTGAAGAACCTGCTGATCAGCGAGAAGCAGAAGATCGAGCGGCTGACCAACAGCGAGAAGTTCACCTCCCAGCTGGGCTTCATGAGCAAAGTGCGGCGGGAGGTGGAGGTGCTGGTGGACTTCTTGACCTTCATGGAGATCTTCGAGCGGCGCCGGCTGCGGGTGGTGCTGGAGATCACCAGCCTGGACATCTGCTACCCGGAGAAGGTGGCCGGCGTCCTCAACGCCATGAACACCTTGCTCTCCGACGCCAACGTCCCCTTCATCTTCATCCTGGCCGTCGACCCCAGCGTCATCGTCCCCTGCCTGGAGCAGACGGGCTGCATGAAGGGCCTGGCCGACAACGGCTACCTCTACCTCAACCGCACGGTCACCCTGCCCTTCTCCATCCCCGAGATGGGCTCCCGCTCCCGCCTGCGCTGCCTGGAAGCCGCCATCCAGACGCGGGAGGACCTCATGTACCGCATCATCACGGGCAACGTGGAGCAGCGGCGCCGCGCCAAGTGCCGCCCGGCGCCCGCCCTGCCCGGCCTGGAGGAGGCCGACGCCGCCGCCGTCGCCTGCATCCACCGAGCCTTCCGCTGCCTCCACGACGGCGACGACCCTCTGGCTCGTTACCTGCCCAGCCACGGCGCCCACCTCCGCCGCATCGTCAACACCATCCCCATCACCCTCCGGCTCCTCCTCCACCGCGAAAGGTCCCCCGAGCCGCGCGCCGCCGCCGCTTGGGTGGTGCTGGCCGACCAGTGGCCCTGTCGCCTCAGCTGGGCTCTCCAGTGCCTGGAGGACGCTTGGCAGAGCCGCCCGACGCCCGACCTCGGCGCTCGGCCCTTGTGGAGCATCTTCCAGGAGAACCTGGGCGAGCTGAGCGGCCTCCAGCAGCCCCTGCGCAACCTCCTCAGCTTGGACGGGGACCCCGAGCTCTTCCAGACCTTCCTGGCCCACGACTTCCCCTTCAGCGCCCGCGACGCTCACAACTTCCTCGGCGTCACCGTCAACCTGGACCACTCCATCCGGCACAAGATGGGGCTCCTCAGGGGCTTGGATCGGCTCAGGAAAGCTGCCACTGCCGCCCCCGTCTCGAGGGGAGTCCAGTGTCCCCACCCCGAGTGACGGTGACCAGGGAGATGGAGGAAGCGACCCTGGAGCAACCAACCCTGGAGGAACCAAATACAAGGAACCAACCATGGAGGAACCAACCATGAGGAACCAAACACAAAGAACCAAACATGAGGAACCAACCATGGGGGAACTAAACACAAGGAACCAACCAAGGGGGAACCAACCCTGGAGGAACCAATCATGGGGGAACCAACCCTGGAGGAACCAATCATGGGGGAACCAACCCTGGAGGAACCGAACATGAGGAACCAACCATGGAGGAACCAACCCTGGAGCAACTAACCCTGGAGGAACCAAACATGATGAACCAACCATGGGGTAAACAACCATGGAGGAACCAACCCTGGGGGAACCAACCATGGAGTAACCAACCATGAGGAACCAAACATGAGGATCCAACCATGGAGGAACCAGCCATGAGGGAACCAACTCTGGAGGAACCAACCATGGAGGAACCAAATACAAGGAACCAGCCATGAGGGAACCAACCCTGGAGGAATCAACCATGAGGAACCAACCCTAGAGGAACCAACCATGGGGGAACCAACCATGGAGCAACCAACCATGAGGAACCAACCATGGAGCAACCAACCATGAGGAACCAACCATGGGAGAACCAAACATGAGGAACCAACCATGGAGCAACCAACCATGAGGAACCAACCATAGGGGAACCAACCCTGGAGGAACCAAGCCTGGTTCTCTGGAGCCTCCAACAATCAGCTGTCCCCATGCTTGGTGACCGTTGCTCTCTCCCCTGGGACCTGTTGGGTGAGAGGGGACGGGGACAGTGATGGGATGGGGACAAGTCCTGTCCTCCCCCCAACCCCTCGTTCCCAAGAAGAGACTCTGGAGGGAGCTGGAGGGACTGGGAGAGGCTGGAGGGGAGCAGAGGACACCTGGAACGGGAGTCCCACCAACCCCCAGAGCAGCAGCAGCAGGACACGGTGTCCCCAGAGCAGGGACGTCCCCAAGGAGCTGCTGGTGACTCCCTCCCAGGACTTGCTGGGGCCAACCCAGAATAAACCAGTTAAAACCATTTAAACTGTCTCCGTGTCTTGGGCTTCAGGAGGTCCCGCGTCCTCCTTAGGGAGTGACCTTGGAGGGAAGGGGGAGTAATTTTGAGGGGACACCAGCCCCAGCCACCACCAGAAGGGCTTCTCCGTCCCCAAACATCTTCTCTGGATGTCCGACCTCTCCTCAGGCTCATCCCATTCCAATCACATCGTGACCCCAGTCCCATCCCACCTCATCCTAATCCCATCCCATCTCACTCCATCTCATCCCAAGCCTTAACTTAATCCCATCCCACCTCACTCCATCCAAACCTCATCTCAATCCCATCCAAACCCTCATCTCAATCCCATCCCATTTCACTCCATCTCATCCCAAGCCTTAACTTAATCCCAACCCACCTTACTCCATCCCAACCCTCATCTCAATCCCATCCCAACCCCATTCCATCCCATCCCAACCTCATCTCAACCCCATCCCACCTCACTCCATCCCAACCCTCATCTCAACCCCATCCCACCTCACTCCATCCCATCCCAACCCTCATCTCAATCCCATCCAAACCCTCATTTCAATCCCATCCCACCTCACTCCATCCCACTCCAATCCATCTCATCCCAATCCTCAACTTAATCCCATCCCAAACCTCATCTCAATCCCATCCCAACCTCACTCCATCCCATCCCAACCTCAACTCATCACCAGATTTTTCCCTCAGTTTTTCATCGCAGGATCATGGAACGGGTTGGGTTGGAAGGGACCTCAAAGCCCATCCAGTTCCAGCCCCTGCACCATGGGCAGGGACACTTCCCACTGGATCAGGGGCTCCGAGCCTCATCCAACCTGGTCCTTCAACCCCCTCCAGGGCTGGAGCAGCCACCACCGCTCTGGACAACCTGCTCCAGGGTCTCCTCACCCTCACGGAAGAAGGTTTCTTCCCAAGATCTCATCCCAGTCTCTCCTCTTGCAGCTCAAACCCATCATCCCCTTGTCCTGTCCCTGACCTGGAGCTCCTCCCCAGCTTTCCCGGAGCCACTTTCCACGCTGGAAGCTGCTCCGAGGTGTCCCTGCAGCCTTCTCCAGGTTGAATAACCAACCAATTCCTGGCCCTTCCATCCAATCCTTCTCTAATTTAGAGAGAAGGATGTGAAGGATGGAGTCAAAGTCCTAGAGACGTCAAGATTGGTGACATCAGTTGGATCCAACCACCCAATGAACCAATTCCTGGTCCTTCCATCAAATCCTTCTCCGATTTAGAGAGAAGGATGTGAAGGATGGAGTCAAAGCCCTAGAGACATCAAGACTGGTGACATCAGTTGGATCAACCAACCAATTCCTGGTCCTTCCATTCAATCCTTCTCCGATTTAGAGAGAAGGATGTGAAGGATGGAGTCAAAGCCTTAGAGACATCAAGACTGGTGACATCAGTTGGATCAACCAACCAATTCCTGGTCCTTCCATTCAATCCTTCTCTAATTTAGAGAGAAGGATGTGAAGGATGGAGTCAAAGTCCTCAGAAAAGCCCAGATTGGTGACATCAGCTGGATGAACCAACCGATTCCTGGTCCTTCCGTCAAATCCATCTCCGATTGAGAGAGAAGGACGTGAAGGATGGAGTCAAAGTCCTTAAAGAAGTCAAGACTGGTGACATCAGTTGGAGCAATCAACCAATTCCTGGTCCTTCCATCAAACCTCCTTCTAATTTAGAGAAGGATGTTGGGTTCAAACCCACATGGATGACGTCCACGAGGTTTCTTCTGATTCCACAAAGACACAAGGTTTCCACCTCTTCCAATCCCACAAAGACGCAACCGAGGGAGGGATGAGTTGACCCCCCAAAGAGCCGTCGGGGACTCTTGTGACGAATGCCGAACTCGTTTAATAGAAAAAACCAGCAATTAACCAAAACACAAACAAAACGAAAACCAACCACAACGGAAAGAAAGGCCCAACCCGCCAGCCCCCTCGGCCCCTGCCGCTCCCTGATAGATTTATTGCACTTTAAGAAAGAAAAAGCCGCGCGTCCTCCTCTCCTTCCCCCTCGCGGGACCCCAAACCCTCCCTGAGAAGCCCGAGGGGGCTCGACCGCGGCTCCGAGGGGCAAAACCGCGGCTCCGAGGGGCTCAACCATGGCCCTGAGGGCCTTGACCGCAGCCCCAAGGACCTCGACCGCAGCCCCAAGAGCTCGACCGCAGCCCCAAGCCACTTGCTTTGATCCCAGGGGTGTCCAGGTCGGGAGGACGGAGCAGCCGGTGAAGGACGAAGCCTCTCGTTGTCCTCACTCCTCTTGGATCTCCATCCTCACCTTATCGGGAAGAGGAGCTGGTGTGTCCATCATTCCCTCTCCATCCTCACTTCACCGGGAAGATGAGTTGGTGCATCCGTCATCCTCTCTCTCTCTCCTCTCGATCTCCATCCTCACCTCATCGGGAGGATGAGTTGGTGCATCCATCATCCTCTTTTCTCCTCTTGGATCTCCGTCCAGCTCATCCGGCTGAGTCCCAGCAGCCTCCAGGCTGCTTCGCTCCCATCCCCAAGGATTTTTTTTCCACTTTTTTTGTGGTTTGGGGGTTGGAGTTTCCTTCTTCCCGGAGCAGGAGCTGAGTTCTAGGAGAGCCCCGAAGGAATTCCTTAGTTCTAACCTCCCCCCTCCTCAACCTCATCCTCTAAATCTCCACCCGGGAAGTTTGCGAGTGATGAGAAAGACGGAAAAAGAAATAAAGAAACCAAACAAACAAAGAAACAAAACCCCAAAAAAACCAGGAATTGGAAAATAAATAACCCTAATGCAGCCGGCGCTGGGATCCTTAGCCAGAGCCGCTCGGAGCAGCCTTCCTGTCGTCTCCTGGGATGAGCCACCAGCCTCCATCCCTGTAGTGTTGGAGTTTCTCCTCCCCATGACCCGAGGCTGCAGTGCCGAGATCTCCCGGGATCTCGCAGGATCTCCCAGGATCTCCGGGATGAGGGAAAGGGGAGGCCGGAGTGTCCGGAGAAGCCGGAAAATCCCCGTCGGGGTCAGTTTTTGCTCCGTTCCCCTTCCCCTCGGGACACGTCCAGGGGGTCAGGCCGGGGAGGCAAGAAATTTGTTTGGGGAAAGAAATCGTGTAAAAATCTCTCTTTGTCCTGAAGCCTGGAATCGGTTCCTTAAGCCTTGCGAGGAGTGGGAAGAGGAGCCTCCTCTCCGTGCCGAGCAGCCCCAGGGGCCTGTGGGAAGAGAGGAGAGAGAGGGATGATGGGATCCTAGACCCTCTGGATGCTCTGTCCATCCCCAGCCCCTCCATCCATCCCTTTCCCCTCTGGATACTCCATCCAGCTCCTTCCCCCCGGACACTGTGTCCATCCTTCTGTCCATCCGGACACTCCAGGCCGTTCCCAGCCCCTGGGGATTGTCCGTCCGTCCCCGTCCCAGCTCACCGGAGGTCACAGGGGCTCAGGCCCCGTGTCCCGACTGGCATCGCGCAGCAGCTCCTCCACCTCCCGCTCGTTCTTGGAGCAGCTCAGCTCTGAAAGCAAACAAACAAACCCCTTGGCCCTTCAGCTCCTGCCGCTCCCAGTTCCCGACCCTGAAGGCACTGGGAGCACTGGGAGTCAGAGGCTAAAGGAGCTTCCCGCAGGGCTTGTTAATTGCAGCTCGTTCAGGAGGCTAATTAAGGAGCGCTTCAAGGAACGAAGCTCTTAAGGGAGGGAGATTCACTCAGGGTTAGAGTGGATGGAGGGCGTTCGGGATCCTGGGGACTTGGGGTTCAGGATTCTTGGGGATTGGGGGCTCGGAATCCTGGGGACTGGGGACTTGGGATCCTGGGGACTGGGAGCTCGGGACCTTCAGGGACTTGGGGCTCAGGACCCTCAGGGACTTGGGGTTCAGGATCCTTGGGGACTGGGGGTTCAGGATCCTTGGGGACTGGGGGCTCAGGATCTTGGGGACTTGGGAGCTCGAGATCCTGGGGACTGGGGGTTCAGGACCCTGGGGACTGGGGGCTCAGGACCCTCAGGGACTTGGGGTTCAGGATCCTTGGGGACTCGGGGTTTGGGATCCTGGGGACTGGGGGCTCAGAATCATTTGGGACAGGGGGTTCGGGATCCTTGGGGACTGGGGACTTGGGACCCTCAGGGACTCAGGGTTCGGGATCTTGGGGACTGGGGGTTTGGGATCCTTGGGGACTGGGGACTCGGGACCCTCAGGGACTCAGGGTTTGGGATCTTGGGGACTGGGAGTTCAGGATCCTTGGAGACTCAGGGTTTGGGATCCTGGGGACCTGGGATCCTCACAGACTTGGAGTTCAGGATCCTTGGGGATCGGGGGTTCAGGACCCTCAGTGACTGGAGGCTTGGAACCTCTGGAATTTGGGGGCTCAGGACCCTCAGGTCTTGGGGTATCAAGACCCTCAGTGACTGGAGGCTTGGGATCCTCAGGGGTTGGAGCTGGGGACCTCCAGGATTTGGGGGCTCAGACCCTCAGGATTTGGGAGCTCAGGACCCTCAGGATTTGGGAGCTCAGATCCTCAGGATTTGGGGCCTCAGGACCCTCAGGACTTGGGGGTTTGATTCCAGAGCGCTTACCATGCTCGGCGGCACAGTTCCCCACTTTCCCGTTGCCGTCGGACGCCGCCTCCGGCAGCGCTCGGGCAAAATCCACCTTGAGGCCGTTGGGGAGCGGAGCGTCGCGGGCCAGGCTCTCGCAGGCCCTGGGGTCACCCTGCTGGGGCTCCGGCGGCGTCTCCGAGCTGCCGGCGGCTTCGGGAACGGCTCCGTTGGCCCTCGACGCCGCCACCAGTTCGAGTTTTGCGGCCGGAGCCGAGCTCTGGGGCTCCGGCAGGCTCTCCACTCGCGTCACCACGAAGATTTTGTGGCCTCGCCCGGGGCTGGAAACCGAAATCCTCCTCTCGTTTCCCTGCGCGGGCGCCGAGGCCGGAGGGTTGTTGCCGGGGTCGCCCTGAGATTTCTCGGCGACGGGTTGGTCCCTTGGAAGCTCCGGGGATGTGACGGGGTCAGAGCTGGGGCCTTGGCTCAAGTCCTTCGTCTCCAAACCAGCATCCACCTCCTCGTCCGTGTCCGAATCGGAGTCTGTCACGTCACCTCCGGCCTCATCTGCTCTGTCCTCGTCACCTCTGTCCTCGTCGTCGTCCTCCGCCTGCTCCGCGGCCCCGTTCTCGGCCGCCATCGGAGCCTCCTTGGCTTCATCCTCCTCTTCCGTAGCAGAGGTGGCGCCATCGCCGTCCTGACCATCCCCGGCCTCCTCCAGAGGCTCCGAGGCCGAGATCTCCGGCATGGAGGCCGATTGCTGCAGCTTCTGCTCCTTCTCCTCCTTCTCCTTGGCCAGGATGAAGTTGCGTTTGCAGCCGTTCTGGATCTCGGCCAGGAGAGCTTTCTGCGTCTCGATGAAGCTTTTCACCTGCGAGGGAAGAAGAATTCCAGTTCGGAATTGGGGAAGTTCCAAATTTTCTCAGGGGAAATCTCCCCGAGAAACAACTAAATCGCTCAAGAATTCCCCCAAAGACTCCTCCAAGCAAAAGCAGGTTGGGAAGGAAGGAATCGCAGCTGAAATGAAAAAAAGCGACGGAGCCAAGTGGAATCATGGAAGATTTTCCACACTGGGAGGCCCCGAGGAGACACCTGGAAAGGGGAAGGAGAGTGAGGAGCAACCTTACCGACTCCTTCTTGGGTTCGCGGTCGAGGTCGAGGCGCAGCAGCGAGTGGTTGACCTTGAGGGCCAAGGAGAGGGCCATGAGGCCTCCGGTCTTGATCTCGTTCTCCCGCAGGTCGAGGCGCAGCAGGCGGGGGCTCTCGGCGATGAACTCGGCCACCGCCACGGCACCTGCGAGGGGCGGCACAGCCGAAAGGTGACACTGGGGAAGCGGCCACCAAGCTGCAAGGGACCCCGGAGGCACCGCTCGGGACAACACGTGGCGGAGAGAAGGGTTTGGGGAGGGGTGGGGGATGGAGGAGGGAGTTAGGTGTGAGCTTCTGGGTTCTCTGTGTGTCCAGTGACAGTTTCTGCAGGTGTAGAAGGTGCCAGAGGCACCAAAGCCATGAGAAGAAGGGGCCTGGGATGTAGGTGGGAGTTAGGTGTGAGCTTCTGGGTTCTCTGCATGAGCAGCAGAAGTTTCTGTGGGAGCATAAGATGCCAGAGACACCAAAACCATGAGATAAAGGACTTGGGACGTAGGTTGGAGTCAGGTGTGAGCTTCTGTGTGTCCAGTGACAGTTTCTGCAGGTGTAGAAGGTGCCAGAGGCACCAAAACCATGAGATAAAGGACTTGGGATGTAGGTGGTAGTCAGGTTTGAGCTTCTGGGTTCTCTGTGTGTCCAGTGACAGTTTCTGCAGGAGCAGAAGACACCAGAGGCACCAAAACCATGAGAAGAAGGAGATTTGGATGTAGGTGGGAGTTAGGTGTGAGCTTGTGGGCTACCTGCGTGTCCAGCAAAGGTTTCTGCAGGAGCAGAAGATGCCAGAGGCAACAAACCCATGAGATAAAGGACTTGGGACGCAGGTGGGAGTCAGGTGTGAGCTTCTGGGTTCTCTGCATGAGCAGCAGAAGTTTCTTCAGGTGTAGAAGGTGCCAGAGGCACCAAACCCATGAGAGGAAGGGGCTTGGGATGTAGGTGGGAGTTAGGTTTGAGCTTCTGGGCTCTCTGCGTGTCCAGCAACAGTTTCTGCAGGAGCAGAAGATGCCAGATGCACCAAAACCATGAGATAAAGGACTTGGGACATAGGTCGGAGTCAAGTGTGAGCTTCTGGGTTCTCTGTGTGTCCAGTGACAGTTTCTGCAGGAGCAGAAGATGCCAGAGGCACCAAACCCATGAGATAAAGGACTTGGGACAGGCCTGACAGGTTTTCAGTGGGAGGTCCTCACCTTCCCAAGGACCAGAGGGGTCACCACACGCACTTGAGGAGCAAGGGGACCTCTGCGAGGGTTGAGAGCTGTCGGCACCTGTGCCCATCGACCCACACTCACCTTCGCAGGTGAGCTTGGTGGAGGCCAAGCCCAGGCGGAGGATGGAGCGGTTGCCGATCAGGCCGGTCTTGAGGTTGCGGACGCCTTCGTTGCCGATGGGGTTGTGGCCCAGGTTGAGGGTCTCCAGGCTCTGCGTGTGCGGCTGCGGGAAGCAGGGGGGAGAAAGAGCTTGAGGCGGACGGGACGGTAGACACCAACCCTGGAGGGGGTTGAGGGACGGGGGGACGAGGCGCTGAGGGACGCGGGTGGGGACGGTTGGACTCCATGAGCCAGTGGGTCTCCTCCAACCTGGGGATTTTCTACGATTCCATGAAAGGAGGTGTTGGGATCCACTCACCAGCGTCATTCCCAGGTAGGCCATGCCGGTGTGGCTCAGTTGGTTGTTCCACAGGACCAGAGTGACCAGGCCTTTGCGCTGCTCCTTCAGCCCTTCGCAGATGTAAGCCAAGCCTGGAAAAGAGCCGGAGTGGGGGTCAGTCCTCACCTGCAAACGAGGATCCTGCTGGCTCTACGGCACCTTCCGTGCTTCCTCAGCTGCCTCTGAGGCTCAGCGGCAGGACACGGGGCTGGGGAAGGGAAAGGAGATGGGGAAGGGGTTGGAGAACAAGCTCTGGGAGTAGCTGAGGGCTCTGGGGCTGCTTAGTCTGGAGAAGAAGAGGCTGAAGGAGATCTCATCTCTCTCCGAAGATCCCAGAAAGGAGATTGGAGTGAGTTCTTCTCCCCGAGAAGAAACAGGATGAGAGGAAACAGCCTCAAGCAGCCCCAGGGGAAGGTTAGGTTGAATATTGAGAAAAATTCCATCATGGAAAAGGTGCTGAAGCCCTGGAAGAGACCGTCCAGGGTGGTGAGGGAGTCACCAACACTGGAGAAGGGAAAGGAGATGGGGAAGGGGTTGGAAAACAAGTCCTGGGAGCAGCTGAGGGATCTGGGGTTGCTTAGTCTGGAGAAGAAGAGGCTGAAGGAGATCTCATGGTTCTCCACAGATCCCAGAAAGGAGACTGGAGTGAGTTGGGTGCTGGGCTCTTCTTCCCAAGAAGAAACCTTGGGAAACTTTGGATATTGGAGAAGATTCCTTCATGGAAAGGTTGATGAAGCCCTGGAAGAGACCACCCAGGGCGGTGGGGGAGTCACCAACACCGGAGAAGGGAAAGGAGCTGGGGAAGGGGTTGGAGAACAAGTCCTGGGAGCAGCTGAGGGATCTGGGGCTGCTTAGTCTGGAGAAGAAGAGGCTGAAGGAGATCTCATCACTCTCCGCATCTCCTGGAAAGGAGATTGGAGTGAGCTCTGCGCCCAAAGAAAAAACAACAGGATGAGAGGAAACAGCGGAGGAGGCTTCTCCAACCTCAACGATTCCATGATTCGAGGAGGGTGAAAAGCCACAGCGATGGTGTCATCTCCAGACACCGACCTCGTCCTCCTCCTCCAAGACCTTTCCCCCAGCTTCTTGGTGTCACCTGAGCTGCGGGTGAAGCAGCTCCTGGGTGTGATCAACCATCAGCGAGTTTGGAGATGACGCTAAGCCAGGTGGAAACGTCAATCTGCTGAGGTTCTCCAAAGGGATCTGCCCAGGCTGGATCCATGGGCTGAGACCAATGGCATGAGGTTCAACCAGGAACTTGGGGCACAACAACCACCCCCGAGCAGCTCCAGGCGAGGAGAAGAGCGGCTGGAAAGGTCCCTGGAGGAGGAGGAGGAGCTGGAGGGGTTGGTGGAAGGAACCAACAGGGGCCCAGGGGGCCCAGAAGGCCAAGGGCATCTTGGCCTGGGCTCTGGGGAGACCCAACCTCGACTCCTGGGGTCAGGGCTGGGCCCCAAGAAGAAGAAGATGAAGGTCGTGGAGGCTCCGGAGAAGAGAGCGGAGCTGGGGAAGGGGCTGGAGAAGAAGCCTGAGGGCCCTGGGGGGGTTTCTCCTGGAGAAGAGGAGGCTGAGGGGAGACCTCCTTGCTCTCTGCAGCTCCCTGAGAGGAGCTGGGGAAGAGGAGGGAGCTCTGGGCTCTTCTCCCAAGGGTCGGAACGAGGTGGAACCACCTCCAGCTCCTCCAGTGGACATTTAGGCTGAATATTAGGAATAAGTTCTTCACAGAAAGTGTCACTGGAAGAGGGAGGGGGTCGAGTCCCCAACCCTGGAGGGTTTTAAGGGACACGGGTCAGTGCTCGATGGGGACGGTTGGACTCCATGATCCAGTGGGTCAGATCCTCTGACTCAAGTCTCTACAATCAAGCTATTCCGAGGTCTCTGGAGCGAGGGACAAATCCCCCCCTGAAACGAGTCGGTGTTGCAGGCCCCGGGGCTGCCGTTTGGCTCTTCCCTTCGTCTCCTCGTCCCCCGTTTTCCCTCCGGAGGCGTTTGCAGAGGTGGTTCCCATTCCAAACCCCTTTCCTGGCCCCGATGCCGAGGGGGAGGCAGGAATGAATCGCCGCAAACATCCTGACTCGATAAGGCGACAGCCCCAGAGCCGCTCGTCACTTCAGCGCCCAAAGACGAGAGGGGGAGGGACGTGGCCGCTGACCTGGAAGGCGGCAAATTAATATTTGCACCTCAGGGTGGGACCCATCCGGGGAGCAGGGGGTGGCCACAACAAGCCCTGGTGACATCATGTCGGAGCCAACGCAGCTCCTCCTGGGCTCCCGGCCAAGCCGATCGGCATCGCCGACCGCAACCCACCCAAGCTCCGGCTTGTTTCGTCATCCCCTGAGCCAATCCCAGACTTATTTATCTTCCCAGATTTATCTTCCCAGACTTATCTTCCCAGATTTATCTTCTCATATTTATCTCCCCAGATTTATCTCCCCAGATTTATCTCCTCGTTTTGTCTCCGGGGAAGAGGAAAAACCGGCTGAGAGAAGCCGGAGGGTGCTGAAAGACACGAGCGCGAGGCAGGAGGCCACCCAGGCCTCTCGCCGCCTTCAGGAAGCTTCTCTGAGAAACTTTTGGGGTTTGAGGCTGGAGGAAGCGGCGAGGAGCTCACCCGAGTCCAGGATGTGGTTGTTCCTCAGGTCGAGGATCTGGATGTAGCAGTTGAACTTGAGCAGGTTGCCGAGCTGCGCCGAGTCCTGCAGCCCGTTCAGCTTGTTGTCGGCCAGGTAGAGCTCCCGCAGGTTCATGTTCACCTTCAGAGCCGCCGCTGCAAGGGGGAAAAGCGGCGTTAACTGCGTCCCATCCCATTCCATCTCATCCCATCCCATCTCCATCTCCATCTCCATCCCATCTCATCTCATCTCATCTCATCTCATCTCCATCTCCCTCCCCATATCCATCTCCAACTCTATTCCATCTCTATCTCCATCTCCATCCCCATCCCCATCCCAACCTCCATCTCCATCCCAATCTCCATCCCCATCCATATCCCGATCTCTATCCCATCTCCACCTCCATCCTCATCCCCATCCCAACCTCCATCTCCATCCTCATATCCATCTCCATCTCTGTCTCCATCTCCATTTTCATCCCCAACCCCATCCCAACCTCCATCTCTACCTCCATCCCATCTCCATCTCCATCTTCATCTCCATCCCCATCCTCAACCCCATCCCAACCTCCATCTCCATCCCCATCCTCATCTCCATCTCTATTTTTACCTCCATCCCCATCCCCATCTCCATTATCTCCATCTTCATCCCCATCTCCACCTCTATCCCATCTCCATTATCTCCATCTTCATCTCCACCTCTATCCCATCTCCATTATCTCCATCTTCATCTCCACCTCTATCCCATCTCCATCTCCATCCCCATCTCCATCTCCATCCCCATCCCAACCTACATCTCCATCTCCATCTCCATCCCCATCTCCACCTCCATCCCCATCCCCAATTCCATCTCCATCTCCACCTCTATCCCATCTCCATCTCCATCCCCATCCCCATCTCCATCCCCATCCCCATCTCCACCTCCCATCCCATCTCCATCTCCATCTCCATCCCCATCCCCATCCCCATCTCATCGGAATTATCACTCCACGTGGGGCACGTGCCCTTCTCAGGCCTTCGACCTTTTCCATCTGGGCCCAGTTAACGACCAATTAAAGCCTAACCACCGTCTAGAAGCTCTGCTCACATCAGCACCATGACCTCCAGCCTAGCTGTGATTTATTGCTTATTCACGACTAATTCATTAGCTAACGATGGGGCCTGCCCTGCTCGGCAACCGCCTCACGACCTCGCTGGGAGTCACCAGGACGGCGAAAGCCTTTGAGACAGTTCCTCACAGCATTTTGCTTCGGAAACTGTCACCCTCGTTTGCCGGGAGAGGCAAACGAGCTCCTGGGTGGAAAACGGGTTGGATTGGGGGCCCAGAGAGTGGTGGGAAATGGAGTTAACTCCAGCTGGAGGCCAAGCGGTGGCCCCAGGGCTCAGTGGTGGCTCCAGCCCTGCTCAAGGTCTTTATCAAAGACCAGGATGAAGGTGTTGAGGGAGCCCTGAGAGAGTTTGGAGGTGACGCTGAGCTGGGTGGGAGCTGCTGGAGGGGTTGGAGGTTCTCCAGAGGGATCGGAGCTGCTTGGATCCATGAGCTGAGAGCGACGGGATGAGGGTTGAGCAGGAACTTGGGGCACAACAAGCCCTGAGCAGCTCCAGGTGAGGAAAAGAGCGGCTGGAAAGGCCCCTGGAGGAGGAGAAGGAGCTGGGGGGGTTGGTGGAAGAGGAGCCAGCAGGGGCCCAGGGGGCCCAGAAGGCCAAGGGCATCTTGGTCTGGGCTCTGGGGAGACCCAACCTCGACTCCTGGGGTCAGGGCTGGGCCCCAAGAAGAAGATGGAGGTCGTGAAGGCTCCGGAGAAGAGAGCGGAGCTGGGGAAGGGGCTGGAGAAGAAGCCTGAGGGCCCTGGGGGGGTTTCTCCTGGAGAAGAGGAGGCTGAGGGGAGACCTCCTTGCTCTCTGCAGCTCCCTGAGAGGAGCTGGGGGAGAGGAGGGAGCTCTGGGCTCTTCTCCTGAGGGTCGGAACGAGGTGGAACCACCTCCAGCTCCTCCAGGGGAGGTTTCAAGTGGACTGGGAGATGTTTTGGAGCCTGTGGTGGAGGCGGGTGGGCCCCACTCACCCAGCAGCATGAGGGGTCTCCCCGAGAGGCTGGCGTTCTCCAGGTGCAGGACCACCAGGCTGCTGCTGATGCGCAGGGCCCGAGCCACGAAGGGGGCCGAGTGGTCCAGGAGGGGCGTGTTCCGGGCGTCCAGGTACTGCAGGCAGTTGGTCTGCGAGGGGAGAAGACACAGAGAGGGATCAGCCCCCACCTCTCCACTTGGAGATGTTTCTTTTCCATCTTGGAGATGTTTCTCCAAGTCGGCTTTGAAGGCCGAGCCCCGTCCCAACCACTGATGTTGGGGAGAAGAGCTGCTGGGATGATCCACCTGAAACATCACTCTGGTCACACCACAGGTTTGGGACAAGAGGGAAAGAGCCGGAAGGAACCGCTTGGAGCATTTGTGGAGCTCACAGCGAGCTCCACGCTCCAACCGCACCATCCCAAGCACCTTCTAGCGCCACAGAATCATAGAATCAATCACAGAACAACCAGGCTGGAAGAGACCCATCGGATCATCGAGTCCAACCAACCTCCGCTCGGAGCCGACTGTCGCCCTCCTAGGCTAAGATGGAATCAGAGAATGAGTTGGGTTGGAAGGAACCTTGAAGATCATCCAATTCCATCACCTCCCACCGGCTCAGGTTGCTCCAAGCCCCATCCCCGAACACTTCCAGGGACGGGGAAGCTCCAACTTCCCTAGAAACCTCAGCCAGGGCTTCCTCAGCCTCATCAGGAAAAACTTCTTCCTCGTGTCCAGTCTAAATCTTCCAATTTCAAGTCATTCTTCCTCATCCTATCACTCCAAACCCTTGGAAGAAAGCCCTTCGTCAGCTTTCCTGGAGCCCCTTCAGGTTCTGGAAGCTGCTCCAAGGTCTCCTCAGAGCCTTCTCTTACGTTTCTCCCTCTTCTGCCTCATCCGGTCTCTCCAAGCCTTGAGGAACGTTCCCTCTCCGGCTTTCCTGGAGCTCCTTCAGGTTCTGGAAGCTGCTCGGAAGTCTTCTGCAGGCTTGGACATCCCCAACCCTCTCAGCCTGTCCTAAGAGCAGAGGTTCTCCAGCCCCTCGGATCAACAAAAAAAGGAGCTGGGGGATTCCAGAACCTGGACCTGGGGCTCCAGGTGAGGTTGGAGAGGAGCAGAAACCTCACCTGGTGACCACCCAGCCCTCTCCTACCTCCAGATTCTCCCTCTCATCCTCCTCCTTGTGATGGGAGATTCCAGAACCTGGACCTGGGGCTCCAGGTGGGATTGTGGAGGAGCAGAAACCTCTCCTGGCGACCACCCAGCCCTCTCCTACCTACAGATTCCACCTCTCATCCTCCTCTTGGTGATAGGAGATTCCAGAACCTGGACCTGGGGCTCCAGGTGGGGTCGGAGAGGAGCAGAAACCTCTCCTGATGTCCACCCAGCCCTCTCCTACCTCCAGATTCCACCTCTTATCCTCCTCCTGGCGACAGAGGATTCTAGAATCTGGACCTGGGGCTCCAGGTGAGGTCATGGAGAAGCAGAAACCTCTCCTGATGACAACACAACCCGCTCCTACCTCCAAATTCTCCCTCTGAGAAACGAGGAGCTCCAGCTCACAGCTCAAGCTCCTTCCCCTGCACCTTGCAGCTCGTTTCAGAGCATCGTTAAGGCCTCGGCCCGCAGGTCGCAGTGATATTTGGCTTGACCGAACCCCTCACGGAGGTTCTCAACCTCTTGCAGGGTCCCCCAGCTCCCCACCAGCTCCAGCCGGAGGTGACGCAAGATCCCAGCGAAAACGTCGTCAGCGCCGCGGCCCAAACGAAGCGAGAGGTTAATTGCGGTGGCTTTGGAGCCGCGCCCCGAGCGGCGGCGGCAGCGAGCACGAGGCGGTGCTGCCTTCCCCCGTCAACAATTGGGGTTAATTAGCCTCCCGAAGCCAAACACCGGGGCAGCTCGTCACTCGGCCGGGAGATAATGAGCACCCAGCCTGCCGGCAACACCACTAATCACAACCTACTCCTTTTCCTGCAATTTTCTCCGCTCTGGGTGCTCGCTGAGGCCTCCAGGTGGGTGGGAAGGGTGATTTTTTTCTCCTCGGCTCCAGGCCCGAGTCGACGAGGCCTCTCGGAATGGGTTGGTTTGTAGGCCGAGGAGGACAAAGTCATCCTCACGGCGTCGGGGAGCACCCGGGAATCACATGAGAAGCTCAAGCGAGGCCACAGGGGAGCGGGGAAAGGGGCCAAAAAAAGCATCGTTAAGCCATGACGAACCTTCCTCATCATGTGGGCGGCCGCCTGCCAGCCCCGGGTGCCGATGTGCTTGTTGAAGGAGATGTTGAGGTGCGTGGCCGACTCGTAGTACTCGATCATGTCGAACAAGGCCGAGGCGCCCTGAGAGGAAGAAAAAAAGGGACATTAAGGAGAAGAATGAGGGTTTGAGGTGCTTGAGAAGGTTCCAGGGAACAGGCCGAAGGTTCAGGGAAGAGGTTGAAAGTTCAGGGAAGAGGCTGAAGGTTCCAGGGAACAGGCTGAATGTTCAGGGAACAGGTTGAAGGTTCAGGGAAGAGGCTGAAGGTTCAGGGAACAGGCCGAAGGTTCAGGGAACAGGCCGAAGGTCCAGGGAACAGGCTGAACATTTCAGGGAAGAGGCTGAACGTTTCAGGGAAGAGGTTGAACGTTTCAGGGAAGAGGCTGAAGGTTCCAGGGAACAGGCTGAAGGTTCCAGGGAAGAGGCTGAAGGTTCCAGGGAACAGGCTGGAGATTCAGGGAACAGGCTGGAGGTTCAGGGAACAGACTGAAGGTTCAGGGAAGAGGTTGAAGGTTTCAGGGAACAGGCTGAAGGTTCAGGGAAGAGGCTGAAGGTTCCAGGGAACAGGCTGAAGGTTCAGGGAACAGACTGAAGGGTTCAGGGAACAGACTGAAGGGTTCAGGGAACAGACTGAAGGGTTCAGGGAACAGGCTGAAGGGTTCAGGGAAGAGGCTGAAGGTTCAGGGAACAGGCCGAAGGTTCCAGAGAAACTGTTCTGAGCCACCTCCGGCCTCCAAGATCCCAACAAGTGAGCCCAGGGCAGCACCTCCACCCATTCCCTCTCAAGAGAGAAATCAAACCCAGATCGAGCACAAAATGGACGCACGAGAACTTGGAAAATGCTTCCAAGGACACGGAAAAATGATTTTTTTTTTCTGGATATTCCACTTGGGTTGAGGCTTCGGCGCCAACCTGCTCCTCGTGGGGTCACCCAGCCAGGAGTCTCCCCCAAAAATCTATGGAAAAAACCTTGTGAGCACCAAGATCTCAAAGCAGGATGAAGGAGTGAAAGGATGAGGCGAGTCAGGAGTCGCATCCGGAACATCCGCAGCTGCAGCAGCAGCAGCAGCAGAACAATTTGCTTAATGATATAATGAGGCTCTGGGAGACAATTAGCCGAAAGCTCGGGAGCCGCAAAAGTGCTGCGAGGCTTCTGGAGGAAAAATAAATAATAAATACGTGGAGAGACCTGGAGGGCTGGAAAACACCTTCGCGTAGGGAAAGGAGAGAACAGGACTCCAGGGAACAAGAGGAACTTGCTGCCGGGAGGAAAGGAGGAGGAGGAGGTGAAGGGGAATTGGAGGCCTCAGGGAGGAGGCGGCTGGTGCTGGAAACAAGCGGAATGGGAAAAACCAGGAGAAGAATAGAATTGGGATGGGATAGGGAAGAGATTGGAACTGGAGAAGAATGGGAATGGAATGGGAGAAGAATAGAACTGGAAGGGGATAGGAATGAGATTGGAACTGGAGAAGAATGGGAAAGGAATGAGAATGGAATGGGAATGGAATGGGGCAGGAATGGGATAGGGATGAGATTGGAACTGGAGAAGAATGGGAATGGAATGGGAATGGAATGGGAGAAGAATAGAACTGGAAGGGGATAGGGATGAGATCGGAACTGGAGAAGAATGGGAATGGAATGGGAATGGAATGGGAGAAGAATAGAACTGGAAGGGGATAGGGATGAGATCGGAACTGGAGAAGAATGGGAATGGAATGGGAGAAGAATAGAACTGGAAGGGGATAGGGATGAGATCGGAACTGGAGAAGAATGGGAATGGAATGGGAATGGAATAGAACTGGAATGGGGTAGGAATGAGATCGGAACTGGAGAAGAATGGGAATGGAATGGGAATGGAATAGAACTGGAATGGGGTAGGAATGAGATCGGAACTGGAGAAGAATGGGAATGGAATGGGAATGGAATAGAACTGGAATGGGATAGGAATGGGAGAAGAACTGGAGAAGAAGGGGAATGGAATGGGAACGGAATAGAACTGGAATGGGATAGGAATGAGATAAGAACTGGATAGGAATAGGACCAGAAGAGGATGGGAATGGGACTGGACTGGGACAGGAATGGAGCAGAATCAGGACCAGAATGGGACAGGAACAGGAGCAGAACGGGACAGGAATGGAGCAGGAATGGGATGGGACCAGAATGGGGCAGGATCAGGACTAGAACAGGATAAAAGTGGGATGAGAACAGGGCTGGTGCTTTCCTTTTCCCCTCAGAGCAGCCCCCGAGACACATCATCCCCTCGTGCTCTCGCGGCTGGAAGAGGAGAAGGAGGAAGTGCCGAGCTCCACGATCTCCCTTCAGTTCCATTTTAATTATTAACATGTCCTTCTCCCCCAGGAGACGGAGCCGAGCGGAGCACACGGGATCGTTTTACAACAACCAAGAGGTGTCGCGAGTTCATCCAGCCCCAAAGACGAGCAGGATCCAAGCCCGGGATGGGCCGGATCCAGCCAGAAGGCGTCTGTGGCTCCGTCACGGGGTCGGAGCAGGAGTCACCGGCCAAGTCACATTATTTCCTCGCTTCATACGGGATGTGGGAGCTCAGGGCCTGCTCCAGCAGGGAAAAAAAACCCCAAAAAAACATGTAAAAATGCAACAAGTTAATGTGGAGGAGATAGATCTGAGCTGGGTTTGGGTTGGGGACGGAGAGCGTAGGGAAAAGAGGAGCTCTGGAGGTCACGAGGATTGATTGAAAACGATGATTTTGCTCCAGGCAAAGGGGAACTTGGGAGCGGAACTAAAATAACCTTTAACCACTTCCTCCATTTTCCAACCTTCCCCCTCGCCGGGCGCTGAGCTCCTTGGGGCCTGCGGGCGCTGGGAGGGAGGAGGGAGGCAGGTGGAGATGGGGAAGGAGCTGAAACTTCACCCTCAGCAAACCCAAAAAAAAAAAAAAAAAGAGACGAGGCCCCTCGGCTTCCAAACTGGCTTTTCGATCTGGATTTAAAATCCTCTGGAGCTTTGGGGTTTCGGAATCAGCCTCTGCAGAGCCAGATGGGGACAGAAGGGATGGGAATAGGGACATGGGATGGGAAGAGGGACACGGGACGGGACAGGAACATGGGACAGGAACAAGGGCACGGGATGGGAACAGGGACACAGGATGGGAACACGGGACGGGAATGGGGACACGGGACAGGAATGGGGACACGGGACAGGCACACGGGACGGGAACAGGGACGGGAATGGGGACACGGGACGGGAACACAGGACAGGAATAGGGACACGGGAGAGGGACGTGGGACGGGAACAGGGACATGGGACAGGAACAGAGACATGGGACGGGAACAGGGACATGGAAACAGGGACACGGGACGGGAACAGGGAAGAGGGACGGGAACAGGGAAGAGGGACGGGAACAGGGAAGAGGGACGGGAACAGGGACACAGGACAGGAACAGGGACACAGAGGCAGGGACATGGGACGGGAACTCGGACACAGGATGGGAACACAGGATGGGAACGGGGACACGGGACGGGAACAGGGACACATGATGGGAACAGGGACACAGGAACAGGGACATGGGTTGGGAACAGGAACACGGGACAGGAACAGGGACATGGGACAGGAAAGGGGACAGGGGACGGGAACAGGGACATGGGATGGGAACAGGGACACAGGAACAGGGACACAGGAACAGGGACATAGGACGGGAACAGGGACACAGGAACAGGGACATGGGATGGGAATGGGGGACACGGGACGGGAAGAGGGACATGAGACGGGAACAGGGATGGGACCAGGGACAGGAACAGGAACACGGGATGGGAACAGGGACACAGGACAGGAAAGGGGACATGGAACAGGAACAGGGACACAGGATGGGAACAGAGACATGGGAACAGGGACATGGGACAGGAACGGGGACACGGGAACAGGACACGGGATGGGAACAGGGACACAGGACAGGAATCGGGACACGGGAAGAGGGACACAGGATGGTCCCGAAACACAAGCAGGTGCCTGGGAGGAGGGTGAAGCCCAAGCCCGACACCTGCGAAGGTGAGAAACGAGGAGAGGCCCTGGGAGAGGCCACTTACGTCTTCATCCAAACTCGTTTGCTCCAAATCGACCACTTTGAACTGGACTCGCTTGAAAATCTCCTCCAGGGCCTCGCAGGCTTTGTAATCCAGCTTCTCCCCTGGAATGAGGATGAAAAAAAGAGCAGAGAAGGGTGACTCGGGAGCCTCAGCATGGGATAAAATATAAAACCACGTCGGAAAGCGACTTGCTCCCTGTTTCTCTGCACCAGCAGCACGAAGGAGGAATTATTCCTCGTGAAGAACCCTCACGGGGAGCCAGGAGCACCCTGAGCCACGAGAGGTTTCCTCCAGGAGACCTCAGGGAGGGTTTTCGCCGCTCGGTTCCACATGGTGAGGGCGGAAAGAGGGGTTGGAGATCCATCGGGGAAAAAAGTAACCAGCCCTCCCGCCGCAGAGCAGCCTCGGCAGCACCTCAAATCCCTACGGAGCCAAAATCTCGGCTTCCCCACGAAGCGGAAAAAGGGTTTCCAGCCCTTTCCCCAGCTCCAGCCCCTCTGGGATGGTGTGAGGAGCATCATCGCTGGAGAAATGCATCGCAGAGTCGAGGAACTGGTGGAAATGCACTCAACGTGTTCCTGCCTCTGATTCTTTCCGTTTTTTTCTGCTCTGAGGATGCTTCCCAAGCCTTCGGGCTTTTGATTTACTTGTTCCCTCAACTCGTTTCAGGGCAAAAGGCAGGATCTGAGGCAACAGGGCCTGGAAAAGGTTGATTTGGAGAGGGTTTGGTCCAGGTGCTTGTGCTCCTCCGTCCTCCTCCAGAGGAATCCAGGCAGGACAGACATCCCGGCTCCTCAATAGTCTCCGAGCTCTTCACCAGCTTCTAGATTCTTCTCCGACGCTCTCCGAGCAGCACCGGATCCTCAACGGCTGAGGATTTAACCCCAGACCAAGCAAGTTCAGCGTCAGAGCCAAAGTTGCTGAGGAAACTTCAGCTGCTTCCATCTCCGTCAAGCTCCACAGGGAAACCAGGAGGGTCCAAGACCTCGGGAGGAGCTACCAGGGCTGTGAGGAGCGACCCCAACACCCTCTCTCCACGGGGAAGAATCGCTCCAGCCCCACGCGGAAGCATCCAGAACCGCTGTGGAATAATCCCTTGGCAGAGACCTCGCAGGGAGGCCAAGGCCGAGCTTCTTCCTGGAGCTACGAGAGATGCTCTGGAAGAGCCGTCGCTCACAAAGACGTTTGCGGCAAGAAATAAACAGAAGAGGTTTTCGCTCTTCCCATTCCGGTTCTCCCGAGAGCTTCGAAAGGCTGAAGGATTCGGGCAAAGCGGCTCCGGCTCAGCCCTAACTCGCAGCCCGACGGAGCCGTTGGGATGCTCGGAGGATTGTGGGATCGACGGCAGCTCCTCTGCTGCTTCCCAACCCCAACGGGAAGATTCCTCGTGCACCGAATTCACTCTGGGCCGAGCTCAAGGCTCAATCCTCAGCATCTCCTGCTGCTTCCCAACCCCAACGGGAAGATTCCTCATGCACTGAATCCACTCTGGGCCGAGCTCGAGGCTCAGTCCTCAGCTCCTCCTGCTGCTCCTCAACCCCAATGGGAAGATTCCTCATGCACCGACTCCACTCTAGGCCGAGCTCGAGGCTCAATCCTCAGCTCCTCTTGCTGCTTCTCTGCTGCTTCCCAACCCCAACGGGAAGATTCCTCATGCACTGAATCCACTCTGGGCCGAGCTCGAGGTTCAATCCTCAGCATCTCCTGCTGCTTCCCAACCCCAACGGGAAGATTCCTCATGCACTGAATCCACTCTGGGCCGAGCTCGAGGCTCAGTCCTCAGCTCCTCCTGCTGCTCCTCAACCCCAATGGGAAGATTCCTCATGCACCGACTCCACTCTGGGCTGAGCTCGAGGCTCAATCCTCGGCTCCTCCTGCTGCATCTCTGCTGCTTCCCAACCCCAACGGGAAGATTCCTCGTGCACCGAATTCACTCTGGGCCGAGCTCAAGGCTCAATCCTCAGCATCTCCTGCTGCTTCCCAACCCCAACGGGAAGATTCCTCATGCACTGAATCCACTCTGGGCCGAGCTCGAGGCTCAGTCCTCAGCTCCTCCTGCTGCTCCTCAACCCCAATGGGAAGATTTCTCATGCACCGACTCCACTCTGGGCTGAGCTCGAGGCTCAATCCTCGGCTCCTCCTGCTGCTCCTCTGCTGCTCCTCAACCCCAACAGGAAGATTCCTCATGCACCAAATCCACTCTGGGCCAAGTTTGAGGCTCAATCCTCAGCTCCTCAACCCCAACGGGAAGATTCTTCATGCACCGAATTCACTCTGGGCCGAGCTCGAGGCTCAATCCTCAGCTCCTCTTGCTGCTTCTCTGCTGCTTCCCAACCCCAATGGGAAGATTCCTCATGCACCGAATCCGCTCTGGGCCGAGCTCGAGGTTCAATCCTCAGCTCCTCCTGCTGCTTCTCTGCTGCTTCCCAACCCCAACGGGAAGATTCCTCATGCACCGAATCCGCTCTAGGCCAAGCTCGAGGCTCAATCCTCAGCTCCTCCTGCTGCGTCTCTGCTGCTTCCCAACCCCAACGGGAAGATTCCTCATGCACCGAATCCGCTCTGGGCCGAGCTCGAGGCTCGATCCTGCTGGGACTCTAGGGTCTGAGTCATCAGAACGAGACTCCAGCAGGAGCCTCCGGAAGAGAAATCAAATCCTTCTAGCGACGGAACAACTCACCTTTCAGATCCAAGCAATCTATCCTGGGAGCCAGATCCTTGAATTCCTACAAATGGGGGAAAAAAAAAAAAAAAAAAAGCAGCGTTTTTCAAGGGAAAAGGGAATCGAGGAGCTGGAAGAACGAGGTGAGAAAGTGAAGCAACCCAAATGAAGATAAGACGGGAAGTCCCAGCCTGAGGGTCACTCCAAACCCACAAGGAGAGGGGGAGACCCTCCCTGGAATAAGAGCTGATGGGGAGGAGGGTCTGTCCCAACCATCGGAGGCTCCGGAGCCACCGTGAGTGGGAGAAAAAGCCAAACTGCTCTTTTAGAAGCTGGAGAAGAGCTTCTAGAAGCCACAGAAGTCATGGTTGCTCCATCCCTGGGAGGTGTTTGAGGCCACCTTGGATGGGACTCGGAGCAACACACTCCAGCGAGAGGTGTCCCTGCTCCCGGGATGGGTTTGGAGGTCCCTTCTGACCCCAAATCCATGACTCTCGGGGCGGAAAGAGCTCCAGCTCTACCTGGATCTGCTTGAGGAGTTTGGGAATCTGCTTGCAGTTCAGCTTCTGGCAGGCTTGCTTGTAGGCAGTCAGGATCTCCTCGACCGTCACGTTCTGAGCTGGAAAAAAAAAGGAAAAAAACAGGGAGAGGTGAGGGTGGGACTCGCAGGCATCGACACATCAGCGTTTCCACATTGGAGGCCGTGATCCGAAGGGGATTTACAGCCAGCGGAGGAGCCTGCGAGGAGATTACGAGGATTAAAGGATGTTCCGACGCAGCAGAATGAAGCAAATCCTGAACAGGGCTTGCGGGAACAGGCCCACAGGACCAGGCCCCATCCCGCTCGGGGCAGAGAGAGGGGCCGGGGATGCAGAGTTGGCATGAGAGAGGCTCTTTCCACAGCCAAAAAGCATTTAGGAAAAATTGTGGGGCAAGAACTCAACTGCTGCTCTTGTTCTCCAGCCCCTTCCCCAGATTTATTGGTGGGAAATGGAGTTAAGTCCAGCTGGAGGCCAAGCGGTGGCCTCAGGGCTCGGTGGTGGCTCCAGCCCTGCTCAAGGTCTTTATCAAAGAACTGGATGAAGGTGTTGAGGGAGCCCTGAGTGAGTTTGGAGCTGACACTGAGCTGGGTGGGAGCTGCTGGAGGGGTTGGAGGTTCTCCAGAGAGATCGGAGCTAGTTGGATCCATGAGCTGAGAGCAACGGGATGAGGGTTGAGCAGGAACTTGTGGCACAACAACAACAACCCCCGAGCAGCTCCAGGCGAGGAGAAGAGCAGCTGGAAAGGTCCCTGGAGGAGGAGAAGGAGCTGGAGGGGTTGGTGGAAGAGGAGTCAATGGGTCCAGGAGGCCCAGAAGGCCAAGGGCATCTTGGCCTGGACTCTGGGGAGACCCAACCTCGACTCCTGGGGTCAGGGCTGGGCCCCAAGAAGAAGATGATGGAGGTCGTGGAGGTTCCGGAGAAGAGAGCGGAGCTGGGGAAGGGGCTGGAGAAGAAGCCTGAGGGCCCTGGGGGGGTTTCTCCTGGAGAAGAGGAGGCTGAGGGGAGACCTCCTTGCTCTCTGCAGCTCCCTGAGAGGAGCTGGGGGAGAGGAGGGAGCTCTGGGCTCTTCTCCCAAGGGTCGGAATGAGGTGGAACCACCTCCAGCTCCTCCAGGGGAGGTTTAAGCTGAATATTAGGAATAAATTTTTCACAGAAAGTGTCACTGGAACAGGGAGGAGGTTGAGTCCCCAAACCCTGGATGGTTTAAGGGCCGAGTGGCTGAAGTGCTGAGGGACACAGGTCAGTGCTTGATGGGGACGGTTGGACTTGATGATCCAATGGGTCTCCTCCAACCTGCTGATCCTCTGATTCTCCGAGAAGGCCCCTGTGGGGTAAGCACGAGCGCTCTCCAGCGCTTCCCTCAGGCTTTGAGCTCCACCTGAGTTTTCAATTTCGCCCACGATCATTTTTTGCCATCGTGAGGCAGGTGCAGAGCCTGCCAGGGCACCTCCACCCCTGGCTTCTCCCTAATCGTCTTCCGGAGCTGTGTGGGGAGCGTGGGGTGAGCCCCAGGCCCCGACCCGTCGCCTCCCCCAGCTCTCAAAGCTCGAAATGCGATTCCTGGCTCGGGAGGGGTCTGGGCTGCCGGCAGCGCCGCCAAACCGGGCTCCACCGCTTTACTCAGCGCTCCTGCCCGCCCTGAATCACGGGCAACGCGCCGCGTGCCGGGGCTGGCGACGCGGGAACTGCCGCCGCATCATTAGCCACGTGAGGCTGTGCCCGACTCCGCTGAAGAAGCAAAGAATCAGCACCAGGTTGGAAATGACCCACCAGGTCATCGAGTCCAACCGTCCCCATCAATCACCGACCTGTGTCCCTCGGCACCTCGGCCACTGGGCCCTTAAACCCTCCAGGGTTGGGGACTCAACCCACTCCCTCTTCCAGTGACACTTCCCGTGAAGAATTTATTCCTAATATTCAGCTTAAACCTCCCCTGGAGGAGCTGGAGGTGGTTCCACCTCGTTCCAACCCTTGGGAGAAGAGCCCAGAGCTCCCTCCTCTCCACCAGCTCCTCTCAGGGAGCTGCAGAGAGCAAGGAGGTCTCCCCTCAGCCTCCTCTTCTCCAGGAGAAACCCTCCCAGGGCCCTCAGGCTGCTTGTCCAGCCCCTTCCCCAGCTCCGCTCTCTTCTCCGGAGCCTCCACGACCTCCATCTTCTTCTTCTTGGGGCCCAGCCCTGACCCCAGGAGTTGAGGTTGGGTCTCCCCAGAGTCCAGGCCAAGATGCCCTTGGCCTTCTGGGCCCCCTGGGCCCATTGGCTCCTCTTCCACCTACCCCTCCAGCTCCTTCTCCTCCTCCAGGGACCTTTCCAGCTGCTCTTCTCCTCCCCTGGAGCTGCTCGCGGGCTGTTTGGCCCCAAGTTCCTGCTCAACCCTTGTCCCGTTGCTCTCAGCTCATGGATCCAACTAGCTCCGATCCCTCTGGAGAACCTCCAGCCCCTCCAGCAGCTCCCACCCAGCTCAGCGTCACCCCCAAACTCACCCAGGGCTCCCTCAACACCTTCATCCTGGTCTTTGATAAAGACCTTGAGCAGGGCTGGACTCAGGGTCCAAACCCCATCGAGCAGCAGCCTCCATGGAGCTCCTGGGGTGCCCTTGGTGGCACTATAATGACCTCTGACCCCTCTGGATCCCATCTTTCGGTGTCCTCCACACCAGAGGAACCCAACCAGCCCCCCCAGCCCCCCCATGTTCCCCTGGTGCCCCCCCAGACCCATTCCCCCCACCCCAGACCCCCCAGACCCCAGCCCAGTATCATCATCCCCTCGTGTGCCCCCAGCCCCGAAGCCCCCAGACCCCCCATGTTCCCCTGGTGCCCCCCCAGACCCCTTCCCCACCCCCAGCCCCCAGTCCTGTATCATCCCCCTGTGCCCCCCCAGCCCCGAAGCCCCCAGACCCCCCATGTTCCTCTGGTGCTCCCCCAGACCCCAGTCCAGTATCATCATCCTCCTGTGCCCCCCCAGCCCGGAGCCCCCTGTCCCCCTATCTGTGTCCCCCCAGCCCTGAAGCCCCCAGACCCCTCATGTTCCCCTGGTGCCCCCCCAGACCCATTCCCCCCCTAGACCCCCCAGACCCCAGCCCAGTATCATCATCCCCCTGTGCCCCCCTAGCCCCCCCATGTTCCCCTGGTGACCCCCCAGACCCCAGTCCTGTATCATCCCCCTGTGCCCCCCCAGCCCTGAAGCCCCCAGACCCCCCATGTTCCCCTGGTGCTCCCCCAGACCCCAGTCCAGTATCATCATCCCCCTGTGCCCCCCCAGCCCTGAAGCCCCCAGACCCCTCATGTTCCTCTGGTGACCTCCCAGACCCCTTCCCCACCCCCAGACCCCAGTCCTGTATCATCCCCCTGTGTCCCCCCAGCTCCGAAGCCCCCAGACCCCCCATGTTCCTCTGGTGCTCCCCCAGACCCCACTCCAGTATCATCATCCTCCTGTGTCGCCCCAGCCCGGAGCCCCCTGTCTCCCCATCCGTGTCCCCCCAGCCCTGAAGCCCCCAGACCCCCCATGTTCCCCTTGTGCCCCCCAGACCCATTCCCCCATTCCCCCTCCCCCAGACCCCAGTCCAGTATCATCATCCCCCCATGTCCCTCCAGCCCCGAAGCCCCCAGACCCCCCATGTTCCCCTGGTGCCCCCCCAGACCCCTTCCCCACCCCCAGCCCCCAATCCTGTATCATCCCCCTGTGCCCCCCCAGCCCCGAAGCCCCCAGACCCCCCATGTTCCTCTGGTGCTCCCCCAGCCCCCAGTCCAGTATTATCATCCCCCCATGTCCCCCCAGCCCCCCCGTGTTCCCCTCGTGCCCCCCCCCAGCCCTCAGCCACCCCCACCCCGTTCTCCCTCCCCCCTTACCGTGTCTCCAGGGATCCTTGGGCTCCACGGCCCCGGACACGATGTCCTCGTCGCAGGGGAAGGTGACGCGCTTGGCCCGGAGCCGGCCCTCCCCTGGGCCTCGGGGCTCCTCGGGGCCGCGGGACTCCTCCTCGGCGGCGGCGGCGGCGGCGGCGGCTGTGGGGGGGAGGCCGCAGCCGGGCCCCCGCGGGCTCCATGGCCGAGCTCTGCCACCTCCTCC
>JAUMJK010002296.1:0-22870 GCA_033558105.1 Coccyzus lansbergi | reverse complement strand
AACGGGGGGGCGGAGCTGGCCACGCCCCCTCGACGCACGCGCCCATTGGCCGCCGCGCGCCCTGGCCACGC
Source organism: Coccyzus lansbergi (assembly GCA_033558105.1). Classification (NCBI taxonomy): domain Eukaryota; kingdom Metazoa; phylum Chordata; class Aves; order Cuculiformes; family Coccyzidae; genus Coccyzus; species Coccyzus lansbergi. The sequence goes on along the minus strand of JAUMJK010002296.1, from coordinate 22,799 downwards.
CCCCCCTCTGTCCTTATATGGCGCGGAGGGGAGGGGAAAGAGCTCTCCCCTGCCCGCGCCCGCCGCTGGCCACGCCCACCCGGCTCGTGAGGGGAGGGCGGAGCGCGCGCGCCCCCCCTGGCACCGCCTCCACGATGAGCCGCTGGCCACGCCCCCTCGCCTTTTATGGCGAGAGACGAGCGCGCGGCGCCAGTTCGGGTCCCACTGAGACCAGTTCGGCTCCAGTGCTCCCAGTTCAGCCTCAGAGAAATCCCAGTTCAGCCCCTCAGAGCTCATGGTTCAGCCCCAGTTCAGCTCCACAGAGCCCCCAGTTCAGCCCCAGTTCAATCCCAGTTCAGCCCCTCAGAGCTCCCAGTTTAGCCCTAGAGAGATCCCACTTCAGCCCTTCAGAGCTCCCAGTTCAGCCCCAGAGAGATCCCAGTTCAGCCCCAGTTCAATCCCAGTTCAGCCCCTCAGAGCTCCCAGTTCAGGCCCAGAGAGAGCCCAGTTCAGCCTCAGAGAGATCTCAGTTTAGTCCCATTGAGCTCCCAGTTCAGCCCCAGTTCAATCCCAGTTCAGTCCCACTGAGCTCCCAGTTCAGCTCCTCAGAGCCCCCAGGTCAGCCTCAGAGAGATCCCAGTTCAGATTCACAGAGCTCCCAGTTTGGCCCCAGTTCAGCCCCAGTTCAGTCTCAGAGAGCTCCCAGTTCAGTCCCCTTGAGCTCCCAGTTCAGACCCCCAGAGAAATCCCAGTTCAGCCCAGTTCACATTCACAGAGCTCCCAGTTTGGCCCCAGTTCAGCCCCAGAGAAATCCCACTTCAGCCCCTCAGAGCTCCCAGTTCAGCCCCAGAGAGATCCCAGTTCGGCCTCACAGAGCTCCCAGTCTAGCCCCGTTGAGCTCCCAGTTCATCCCCAGAGCTCCCAGTTCATCCCCAGAGCTCCCAGTTCATCCCAGTGCAGCCCCATCCCACACGTGAGTCTCTAAAAAACCTCTTTATTTCCTGTAGAAAATCCCGAATTGGCCTCCATTTGGGCTGCTGCTTCCCCCAGGAGTGTCCCCCACGAATTGGGGTCCCCCTAGATGCTGAGGTCCCCCAGCTTTTGGAGTCCCTCGGATGTCGGGTCTCCACACCTTGGGTTCCCCCAGATACTGGGTCCCCCCAGATGTCAGGTTCCCGGATGTTGGGGTCCCCCCAGATGTTGGGGTCCCCCCTCACCAGGCAGGAGGCCCGAAGCGAGCCAGGAGCTGCCCCTGAGCGTCCAGGTCCTTCTGCACCTTCCGTCGGAGGTAGAAGATGGGGCAGTCGCGGCTGTGGGGACATTGGGGACATCAGGGGGGACACTGGGGACGGACACTGGGGACACTGGGGGGACAAGGGGGGCCCAGGGGGTACCTGGTGCAGAGCACGTCCTCCAGCAGCGACCCCTGACAGCGCTGACACTGGCTCCACAGCCGAGAGAAACGCTCCTCCAGCCCGGCCAGCGCCCACACCTGACACACAGTGACATATGGGGACACAGGGACCCACAGGGACCCACAGAGACCCACAGAGACCCACAGAGACCCATAGAGACTCCATAGGGACCCACAGCGACCCATAGAGACCCCATAGAGACCCAGTAGAGACACATAGAGATTCCACAGAGCCTCCAAAGGGACCCATAGAGACCCACAGAGACCCACAAAGACCCCATAGAGACATATAGAGACACATAGAGATCTCATAGAGCCTCCATAGGGACCCATAGAGATACATAGGACCCATAGAGACCCATATGACCCATAGAGACCCAACAGAGACACATAGAGATTCCATAGAGCCTCCAAAGGGACCCATAGAGACCCACAGAGACCCACAAAGACCCACAGAGACCCCATAGAGACATATAGAGACACATAGAGACCTCATAGAGCCTCCATAGGGACCCAGAGAGACCCATAGGGACCCACAGAGACCCCATAGAGACACAGAGAGATCCATAGAGACTCCATAGGGACTCACAGAGACCCATAGAGACCCACAGGGAACCCACAAGGACCCATAGAGAAACACAGAGACCCAAAGAGAGCCACAGAGACCAACAGAGACCCATAGGGACCCACAGAGACCCATAGAGACATATAGAGATCCCATAGAGACTCCACAGGGACACATAGAGACCCATAAGAGACTCCATAGAGACTACATAGGGACCCATAGGGACTCCATAGAGACTCCATAGAGATCCATAGAGTCTCCATAGGGACCCATAGAGACCCATAGGGACCCATAGAGACACACAGAGACCCACAGAGAACCATAGAGACCCATAGGGACCCATAGAGACCCCATAAAGACCCAGAGAGACTCCAGAGAGACCCATAGAGACCCCATAGGGACCCACAGAGACCCATAGAGCCTCCATAGAGACCTATAGATACCCATAGAGATTCCATAGAGACACATAGACATCCCATAGAGACTCCATAGGGACCCCACAGAGACCACAGACACACATAGAGACCCACAGCAACCCCAGAGGGACCCATAGCAGGACCCAGACACCCACACTAGGCACACAGACCCACAGCAGGACCCCAGACCCATAGCAGGACCCCAAAAAGAGGTTCTCAGCCATTCAAAATCCCCCTCAAGCTGCAGCCAGGCCTTCAACCCCCCCCCAAAAAAACTGGGTTCCCCGGGCGCCCGAGCACCCCCCTCACCTCTTTCTGGTAGAGCTCCGACTCTCTCTCGCGGCAGAAATCACAGACGGCGCCTGGGGGTGAGAAAGGAGGTTCGGGGAGGGGTCTGGGCTGTGTTTGGGGGGGGTCGGGGAGCCCCGTCTCACCGTGATGGGGCAGCACAGCGCGACACCCCACGCAGCTGCTGCGCTTGGTGGCGAAGGCCATCAAACCCCCCACCTTGGCCGTCAGGACCGTCTTGCAGCGCGTGTGATCCCCTCCTGGGGGGCAGAGACAGACAGGGGGGTCAGGGGGACCCCCAAATCCACACCCAGAGGCACTCAGGAACACCCAAAGCTCCCTCAGGGTCCAATAACCCCCTCAGAGTCCCAGAAATTACCCCCAAACCTCCTAATTCCTTCCCCAATCGATGAATTCCACCCCCAAACCCCTTAATTCCTCCCCCAATCGATGAATTCCACTCCCAAACCCCCTAATTCCTCCCCCAATCGATCAATTCCACTCCCAAACCTCCTAATTCCTCCCCCAATCGATGAATTCCACCCCCAAACACCCTAATTCCTTCCCCAATCGATGAATTCCACCCCCAAACCCCCTAATTCCTTCCCCAATCGATGAATTCCACCCCCAAACCCCCTAATTCCTTCCCCAATCGATGAATTCCGCCCCCAAACCCCCTAATTCCTCCCCCAATCGATGAATTCCACCCCCAAACCCCCTAATTCCTTCCCCAATCGATGAATTCCACCCCCAAAGCCCCTAATTCCTCCCCCAATCGATGAATTCCACCCCCAAAGCCCCTAATTCCTTCCCCAATCTACTAATTCCACTCCCAAACCCCCTAATTCCTTCCCCAATCGACGAATTCCACTCCCAAACCCCCTAATTCCTTCCCCAATCGATGAATTCCACCCCCAAACCCCCTAATTCCTTCCCCACTCTACGAATTCCACTCCCAAACCCCCTAATTCCTTCCCCAATCGACGAATTCCACTCCCAAACCCCCTAATTCCTTCCCCAATCGATGAATTCCGCCCCTAAACACCCTAATTCCTTCCCCAATCGATGAATTCCACCCCCGAACCCCCTAATTCCTTCCCCAATCGATGAATTCCCCCCTCAGGACACCCCTAAAGGACCTGGGGGTGGGTTTGAGGGGACGAGAAGGTATTTGGGGGGAGACTGAGGGGATTGAGAGGGAGATGAGGGGACTTGGGGGGCCCTGAGGGGACCTGGGGGTTCCTGAGGGGGTTTGTGAGGGGAAGCAAGAGATTTCGGGGAGTCCTGAGGGGATTTGGGGGAGAATTAGGGGACTTGGGGGGGAATTTGGTTGTTTCTGGGGGCTCAGGGGTTGGTTTTGGGGCCCAGGGGTTGGTTTTCAGGGCTCGGGGTTGGTTTTAGGGGTTTCCCATGTGGGTTTTGGGGCTCAGGGGTTGATTTTGGGGCTCAGGGGTCGGTCTTTGGGGCTCAGAGGGTGATTTTCAGGGCTCAGGGTTTGGTGTTTGGGGTTCAGGGGTTGGTTTTCAGGGCTCAGGGGTGGTTTTAGGGGGTTCCCGGGTGGGTTTCAGGGTTCAGGGGTTGATTTTGGAACTCAGGGGTTGGCTTTGGGGCTCAGGGGTCAGTTTGGGGACTCAGGGGTTGTTTCTCAGGGCTCAGAGGTTGGTGTTGGGGTTCAGGGGTCGATTGTGGGACTCAGAGGTCGGGTTTTGGGGCTCAGGGGTCGGTTTTGGGACTGAGGGGTCAGTTTTGGGACTCAGAGGTCAGTTTTGGGGCTCAGGGGTTGATTTTGGGACTCAGGGGTCAGTTTCTGGGGCCCAGGGGTCAGTTTTGGGGCCCAGGGGTTGTTTTTCAGGGCTCAGGGGTTGGTTTTAGGGGTTTCTCGGGTGGTTTTCAGGGTTCAGGGGTTGATTCTGAGACTCAGGGGTTGGTTTTTGGGGCTCAGAGGTCAGTTTTAGGGGCTCAGGGGTTGGTTTTCAGGGCCCAGTGGTCAGTTTTGGGGCTCAGGGGTTGGTTTTGGGACTCTGGGTTTGGGTTTTGTGACTCAGGGGTTGGTTTTTGGGGCTCAGAGGTCAGTTTCTGGGGCCCAGTGGTCAGTTTGGGGGCTCAGGGGTTGGCTTTCAGGGCTCGGGGTGTGTTCTAGGTGTTTCCCGTGTGGGTTTCGGGGTTCGGGGTTGGATCTGGGGGCTCGACTGACGCAGCAGGACGCTCTCGGCGCGGCCCTCGCCCAGGATGGGCTCGAAGATCCTGAGCAGAGGCTTCGCCAACTGCTGCTCCAGGTAGTACTGAGTGTCCAGGGGCAGGTTGTGCTCCAGGGCGAAGATCGGGTCCTGGGGGGGACCCCAAAATCCACCCGTGAGGCCTCGGGGAGACCCGAAACCCAACCCTGAGGCCTCGAGGGGGCCCAAAATCCAACCCTGGGGCCCCAAAACTCACCCGTGAGGCCTCGGGGGGACCCGAAACCAAACCCTGGGGACTCAGGAGACCCTAAAACTCACCTGTGAGGCCTCGGGGGGACCCAAAACCCAACCCTGGGGCCTCAGGAGACCCCAAAATCCACCCCTGGGGCCTCAGGGGGACCCCAAAATCATCTGTGAGGCCTCGGGGGAACCTGAAACCCAAACCTGAGGACTCAGGAGGCCCCAAAACCCAACCCTGGGGCCTTGGGGGGCCCCCAAATCCACCCATGAGGCCTCGGGGGGACCCCAAACCCAACCCTGAGGCCTCAGAAGGGCCCAAAATCACATGTGAGGCCTCAGGAGACCCCGAAACCAAACCCTGGAGTCTTGGGAGACCCTAAAACTCACCCATGAGGCCTCAGGAGACCCCAAAATCCACCCATGAAGCCTCAGGAGGACCCCAAAACCCAACCCTGAGGCCTCAGGAGGACCCGAAAGCAAACCCTGGGTCCTCAGGAAGCCCTAAACTCACCCGTGAGGCCTCAGGGACCCCAAAACTCACCCGCGAGGCCTCTGGAGGACCCCGAAACCCAACCCTGAGGCCTCAGGGTGACCCCGAAAGCAAACCCTGGGGCCTCAGGAGGACCCCAAAGCCAACCCTGGGGCCTCGGGAGACCCCAAACCCAACCCTGAGGCCTCAGGAGGACCCCAAACCCAACCCTGGGGCCTCGGGAGACTCCAAAAGCAAACCCTGAGGCCTCGGGGGGACCCAAAATCCACCCGTGAGGCTTCGGGAGACCCCAAACTCCACCCCCGGGGCCTCCATTACCATCTCCCCCCCAGCCTCCCCAACCTTCCCGGCAACCGTAGCCCCCCCCATCAGGTCCCAGTAGCCCCCAGGGCCCCCCCAGTCGCCCACCTCGGCGCGGGTGTAGGCCGCAGCCCCCCGGGCGCCGCAGACGATGACGTAGGGGACGCGATCGCCCAGCGAGGGGGCACTGCCCGGGTCCCGCTGACGCATCCTGGGGGGGGACGCAGGCTCAGCACAACCTGCCTGGGATCCCCCTCTTTCAAGGTCCCAGTTTTGGGGGGAGTCTCAATTTCAGGCTCCCAGGTCGGGAGTCCCAACCTTAGGGTCCCAGTTTCAAGGTCTCTCTCTCTCTCAGGGTCCCAGTTCCAGGGTCCCTTTTTCGAGGTCCCACTTTTGGGGTCCCTTTTCCGGGGTCCCTTTTTCGGGGTCCCTTCTCTTGGTGCCCCAGTTCTGGGGTCCCTGGTTTGGGCTCCAAGTTTCGGGGACCCCTCTGGGTGCCCCAGTTTCAAGGTCCCATTTCAGGGTCCCCCCTGGACACCCCATTCCTTGGGGTCCCTCTCTCAGGGTCCCAGTTTGGGGAGGTCCCAGTCTCAGGGTCCCAGTTTGGGGCTCCCAGTTTCAAGGTCCTATTTCAGGGTCCCCCCTGGACACCCCATTCCTTGGGGTCCCTCTCTCAGGGTCCTAGTTTGGGGCTCCCAGTTCTGGGCTCCCACTTCAGGCTCCCACCTTTGGGGTCCCCTCTGGGTGCCCCATTTCTCGGGGTCCCTCTCTCAGAGACCCAGTTTGGGGCTCCCAGTTTTGAGGTCCCAGTTTTGTGCTCCCAGTTTGGGGCTCCCAGTTTGGGGCTCCCAGTTTTGGGGTCTCTTTTTCAAGGTCCCAGTTCTGGGGTCCCAGTTCCAAGGCCCTAATTCGGGGCTTCCAGTTTCAGGGTCTCATTTCAGGCTCCCACCTTTGGGGACCCCTCTGGGTGCCTCATTTCTCGGGGTCCCTCCCTCAGGGTCCCAGCTTCAGGGTCTCTTTCTGCCACCTCCATTTGCAGGTCCCATTTCAAGGATCCCATTTCCAGGTCCCACCCCAGGGTTTTCAGGAGTCCCAGGTTTTTCGGGGTCCCAGGTATTTTGGGGGTGCATGTTTTGGGGGGTGTCCCACCTCTCGGCCAGGTGCACGTGGGCCTGGGGAGCCGCGTAGGCGCTGGCCGCGCGCGTCAGCTCCTTGGAGATCACCAGCTGCGAGATGTCGATCCGGTTGCACAGCAGGTCCGAGATCACCTCCTGTGCGTGAGCCACCGCCCCCTGAGGGTCCCTGAGGGGACAAAACGGGGTTCGGGGACACCCACATCCCCTGTCCCAGTCCCTCCCAGTACCCCCAGTTCCCCAGCAGGAGGCGCTGCAGTGACCTGGATTGGCCACCAGAGGGCACTACTCCCATTCCCCCTATTACCCCCAATACTGTTGCTGCAGACATGCAGTGACCTGGATTGGCCACCAGGGGGCACTAGTCCCATTCCCCCCTATTGCCCCCAATACTGTTGCTGCAGACATGCAGTGACCCGGATTGGCCACCAGAGGGCACTAGTCCCATTCCCCTATTACCCCCAATACTGTTGCTGCAGACATGCAGTGACCTGGATTGGCCACCAGGGGGCAGTAGTCCCATTACCCCCAGTACCAGTAGGTGCTGCAATGACCAGGTTGGCCACCAGGGGGGCACTAGTCCCAATCCCCATTCCCAGTTCCTCCCAGTTCCTCCCAGTTTCCCCCCAGTACCGGTGCAGCAGGATTCGCTGCAGACAGGCAGTGACCAGGTTGGCCGCCAAGGGGCAGTTGTCCCTCCTGACGGCCTCCAGCCCCTTGCAGTCCAGCTTGTCGGGGGCTCCGGCGCTGGAGGAGAAGCTCCGCCCCGCGTAGCGCTTCTTGCTGATCAGCAGGTAGGGCCAGTACACCTGGGCGGGGGGGGCAGGGGACACCCCTTAGGGACATGGGGACACCCCTGGGGACACCCCTGGGGACACGGGACCCCCCTTGGGGACACCCCTGGGGACCCCTTTGGGGACACTGGGGGACTCACCTTCTCGAACTCGAGCCGAATGGGGTCAGGGAAGTGCCCCGAGACCCAGGCCGCGGCCTCCTTGCCCAGGGCCATGGCCTCCTCCACCGAGGACACCCCGAAACGGCACATGACGGAGTCCGTGTCCCCATAAACCACCTGGGGGGGGACAGGGGTGGGGATGGGGACCCCAAAAAAACCTACCCAATCACCCAAAAAACTACCCCAGGAAACCCCAAATTGCTCCAAAATAAACCCTAAGTCGCCCCTAAGGCCCCTTAGGGAGCCCAAAGCCACCCCCAGGGACCCCCCCAAGCCCTTCCAGGGACCCCCAAAGCCCTTCAGGGACCCCCAAAGGGTTTAGGGACCCCCCAAACCCCCCAAACCTTGGCATCGGCCGGGTAGCCCTCGGCCAAGCAGAACTTGCTCTCCACCAGCTGTTTGGTTCTCTCGATCATCTGCCGCCCGAAGCCTGTGACGCTCTGGGGGGCGAGAGGGGGATGTGGGGCAGCCGTGGGGCAGGGCCGGGGTGCTGTGGGGCAGGCGTGGGGCTGACCTGTGAGATCTGCAGGCAGGGCAGGCGTCCGGCCTGGGCGCCCGTGAAGCCGTAGACGGAGTTGGCGCTGACCTTGAGGGCCTGTTGCCGACCGTCCAGCACACGGCGACGCAAGGGGTCCTGCTCCTGGGCCAGGGCTGCCTTCACCCTGACCCACAAGTGAGACACAGAGACCCACAAGTGAGACAGAGTGAGCTAGAGTGACCCACAGTGACCCATAAGTGAGCCACAGTGACCCACGGGTCCTGCTCCTGGGCCAGAGACACCTTCCCCCTGATCCACAGAGACCCACAAGTGAGACAGAGTGACCCTCAGTGACCCACAGCGACCCACAGGTCCTGCTCCTGGGCCAGAGCCACCTTCACCCCGACCCACGAAGACCCACAAGTGACCCATGGACACCCACAAGTGAGACAGAGTAACCCACAGGTGAGCTAGTGACCCATGGGTCCTGCTCCTGGGCCAGAGACGCCTTCACCCTGACCCACAGTGACCCACAAGTGAGCTAGAGAGACCCACAAGTGAGACAGAGTAACCCACAAATGACCCAGAGTGACCCATGGGTCCTGCCCCTGGGCTAGAGCCGCCTTCACCCTGCCCCACAGCGACCCCCAAGCGAGTCACTGACCCCCAAGTGAGCCAGAGTGCCCCCCAGACCTGGTCCTGGCAGCCAGCAGTCCCTGCAGCACTCGGGGCAGCAGCCCAGGCCGCACAGAGGCCTTGACGAAGAGCTCTCCCGTCGGTGTCCGCATCACCTCCTCAGGGCCCAGCCTGACACACACACACACACACCACAGTCACCCACGGTCACCCACGGTCACCCACACAGACCCACAGACACCCAGAGACACATAGAGACCCACAGACACCCAGAGACACATAGAAACATACAGGGAACCCACAGGGAACCCACAGGGACCCATAGAGACCCACAGTGACCCATAGAGACTCCATAGAGACTCACAGTGACCCATAGAGACTCCATAGAGACCCATAGAGACTCATAGAGACCCACAGAGACCCATAGAGACTCCACAGCGACCTATAGAGACTCACAGAGACCCATGGAGACTCCATAGAGCCTCCATAGAGACTCCATAGAGACCCATAGAGATCCCATAGAGACTCCATAGAGACCCAAAGACATCCACAGAGCCCCATAGAGCCACACAGAGCCCCACAGAAAACCATAGAGACACATAGAGACACATATAGAGACCCCCAGAGCCCCACAGAGACCCAGAGAGACCCACAGAGACCCCGAGAGACACATAGAGATCCCATAGAGACTCCATAGAGACCCCTAGAGATACATAGAGATCCTATAGAGACTCCATAGAGACCCATAGAGCCACACAGAGACTCCATAGAGACACACAGAGACCCATAGAGGCCCAGTGAGCCCCCTTGTCCCCACCCCAGCTTGGTGGCGCCCCCTGGCGGCAGGAGGGTGGTGTAGCAGAGGTTGTGAGCGATCATGATGGACGGATACAGCGACGAGAAGTCGAGCGTCACGATCGGGGACTCGTAGTACCTGGGGAGGGGACACGAGGGACATGAGGGGACAGAGAAGACACAGGGGGGGCAGTGGGGACACAGGGACGGAGCTCACCCCTTGCGCGGCTCGATGACCGTCGCCCCCTCGTAGTCGTCCCCCCCTTCGGAGCGAACCACGGGCAGCAGAAGGTCCTCGGCCAGAGCCTGTGGACACCGTGGGGACAATGTGGGGACATCCCCGTCCCCCAGGTCCCCTTCCAGGGACCCCAAACCCCATCCTCACGGCCCTCTGTGTCCCCTCATGTCACCCCGAGGGCCCCACAGCCCATCCGTGTGTCCCTGTGTCCCCGTACCTGTCTGAGCAGCTGTGCCACCACCTTGACCTGCTGTCCCCGAGCCAGCAGGTAGCTGAGGGGGACCCCGGTGACTCTGGCCATCTCCACCATGTTGACCAGGACCATCAGCTTCTCCATGAGGCGCAGGGGGAGGAAGGCGTCCTTCAGGCAGTAGACGGCCAAGCGGCGGCGAGACTGCTCCGAACCAGACTGGGGACAGAGGAGGGGACATTGGGGATGTGAGGGGAGGAGGGGACATGGAGGGGAGGAGGGGATGAGGGGATGAGGGGACATGAGGGGATGAGGGGATGAGGGGATGTGGAGGGGATGAGGGGATATGAGGGGATGAGGGGACACGGGAACATGGAGGGGATGAGGGGACACAGGGACATGGAGGGGATGAGGGGACATGAGGGGATGAGGGACACAGGGACATGAGGGGATGAGGGGATATGAGGGGATGAGGGGACATGAGGGGATGAGGGGATGAGGGGATGAGGGGACATGAGGGGATGAAGGACACAGGGACATTAGGGGATGAGGGGACATAGGACACGGAGGGGATGAGAGGACACAGGAACATGAGGGGACATGAGGGGATGTGGGGACATGAGGGAATGAGGGACATGAGGGGATGAGGGGACACAGGGACATGGAGAGGACATGGGAGGCATGAGGGGACACAGAGAGGACATGGAGGGGATGAGGGAACATGGGGACATGGAAGGGACGTGGAGACATGAAGGGGATGAGGGGACAAGGAGGGATGTGGAGGGGACATGAGGACATGGAGAGGACACAGTGTCCTTGAGGGAGGAAATGACCAAGCGGCCCCATGTCCGGCCTGACCCTGACAGGGGACATGAGGGGACACATCCGCCCTGAACCTCAACTGGGGACCTTGAGGGGACAGTGAGGACACTGAGGGGACCCTGAGGGGACAGAGGGTCCCTGAGTGTCACCTGCAGGTCTGAGATGATGCCGTGGGGCACGTCCTCCTTCTGCTCCCCCAGGAAGTGGAAGCTGACGGCATTGAGGCTGTACGAGCGCAGCTTGTGCTCCCGGAGCAGCACCTGTGACCCACAGCCGCCCCACAGTGACCCACAGGGACCCATAGCCACCCCACAGCAACCCAGAGCCACCCCACGGAGACCCACGGAGACCCATGAAGACCCACAGCAACCCACAGTGATGCATAGTTGCCCCACAGCGACCCACGGCGACCCACAGCTGCCCCACAGCAACCCATGGAGACCCACAGCTGCCTGATAGTGACCCACAGCCACCCCACAACAACCCCTGGAGACACATAGCTGCCCCACAGCCACCCCACAGTGACCCACGGAGACCCACAGCTGCCCCACAGCAACCCATGGTGACCCACAGCCACCCCACAGTGACCCACAGCTGCCCCACAGCAACCCACAGTGACCCGTAGCCACTCCATAGTGACCTACGGCAACCCACAGCCGCCCCACAGCAACCCACAGTGACCCACAGCCGCCTCACAGTGACCCACAGCCACCCCACAGTGACCCATGGAGACCCACAGCTGCCCCACAGCGACCCATAGCTGCCTCATAGCAACTCACGGTGACCCGCAGCCACCCCACGGTGACCCACAGCCGCCCCACAGCGACCCACGGTGCCCCCCAGCGCCCCCCATACCTGCAGCAGGTCAATGGTGACCCTTCCCTCGGCGCTGACGACTTTGCTCTCTCTCCGCCCCAGCTGCCGCGACTGGAAGGCCGAGTCCCGGATGACCGAGCGGCGCCCGCGCACCCGGCCCAGGAACGGGAACGAATCCACCTGGGGGGGACACAGGGGGGATAAATCGGGGGTGCTGTGGGGCTCGGGGGGACACTTAGGGGTCGCCGTGGGGCAGACCTGCAGGCCCTGCGCTCGCTGCAGCAGGTAGGGGAGGTCGAAGTTGTTGATGTTGTAGCCGGTGACGATGTCAGGATCCACGATTCGCACGAACTCGGCCCAAGACTGAGGGAAAATGAGACCCCTGAGACCCCCCAAGACCCCCCAAACCACCCTGAGACCCTCCCCTGGAGACCCCAGACCCCCAGATCCATCCTGGACCTCCCAGAGACCCTCCAAACGCTCTCCCAGACCCTCTTCTCCCCCCAGACCCTCTCCTGAAGCTCCCAGACCCCCCAAAACCTCCTCCTGGACACCCCAGAGCCCCAAACCCTCTCCCAAAGGCTCCAAATCCCCCCCTGGACCTCCCAGAGACCCCCCAAAGCCCTCCCAGCCCCTCTTCTCGCCCCCAAACCCCCTCCTGAAGGCCTCAGACCCCCCAAATCCTCACAGAGAACCCCCCAAACCACCCTGAGACCCTCCCCTGGAGACCCCAGACCCCCAGATCCATCCTGGGCCTCCCAGAGACCCTCCAAACGCTCTCCCAGACCCTCTTCTCCCCCCAGACCCTCTCCTGAAGCTCCCAGACCCCCCAAATCCTCCTCCTGGACACCCCAGAGCCCCAAACCCTCTCCCAAAGGCTCCAAATCCCCTCCTGGACCTCCCAGAGAACACCCAAAGCACTCCCAGCCCCTCTTCTCGCCCCCAAACCCCCTCCTGAAGGCCTCAGACCCCCCAAATCCCCTAGACCCCCCCCAAATGGTGGATTGTCCCCCCCAAACCTGCAGCAGGTCCCTCTCGCGGTGGAAGCTGAGGACCTGGGAGCCCAGGATGGGGGAGCAGGAGCCGAGGGCGAAGACGACGCGGAGGAAGGGCTCTCGCTCGCCCTGCCGCAGCACCACCCCCGCCACCTGGATCACCGGGTCCCGCTCGGGCTCGGGGAACACCCCTGGGGACCCCAAAAGCCACCGTGAGGCCTCAGAGACAGACCTGAGCCCCCAAACCCACCCTGAGCCCAAACATCCCCCATTTAACACCAAGATCCTGAAGCTCTCGGTCCCTCTCAGGCTCAGGGAACACTCTGGGGACCCAAAAACCACCTTGAACCCCAAAATCTACCCCAAACCCCCAAATCCCCAACCCTCAGGTCCCTCTCAGGCTCAGGGAACACCCCTAGAGCCTCCAAAATTACCCTGAACCCTCAAATCCAACCCTGAGCCCCAACATCCCTCCTTTAACCCTAAAATCTTGACCTTCCTGGTCCCACTTGGGCTCAGGGAACACTCTGGAGGCCCAAAAATGACCCTGAACACCCAAATTCCTCCTTTAACCCCAAAAATCTTGACCCTCCTGGTCCCTCTTGGGCTCAGGGAACACCCCTAAGAGCCTCCAAAATTACCCTGAACCCCAAAATCCAACCCTGAGCCCCAACATCCCTCCTTTAACCCAAACATCCTGAAGCTCTTGGTCCCTCTCAGGCTCAGGGAACACTCTGAGGACCCAAAACCCACCCTGAACCCCCAAAATCTACCCCAAACCCCTAAATCCCCAACCCTCAGGTCCTTCTCAGGCTGAGGGAACACTCTGGAGGCCCAAACCCCACCTTGAACCCCCAAATCCTTCCTTTAACCCCAAAATCCTGAAGCTCTCGGTCCCCCTTGGGCTCAGGGAACACTCTGGGGACCCAAAACCCACCCTGAAGCCCCAAATTCCCACCCCAGACCCCAAAATCCACCCCTGAATCCCAAAATCCTGAAGCTCTCGGTTCCTCTCGGGCTCAGGGAACACTCTGGGGACCCAAAAACCACCCTGAACCCCCAAAATCCACCACTGAGACCCCAAAATCTGCCCTTTAATCCCAACATCCTGAACCTCTCGGTCCCTCTTGGGCTCAGGGAACACCTCTAGGGACCCAAAACCCACCCTGAACCCCCAAAATCTACCCCAAACCCCCAAATCCCCAACCCTCGGGTCCCTCTCAGGCTCAGGGAACACCCCTAGAGCCTCCAAAATTACCCTGAACCCCCAAATCCACCACTGAGACCCCAAAATCCTGAAGCTCTCAGTCCCTCTGGGGCTGAGGGAACAACTCCAGGGACCCAGAATCCCCCCCCTGAGCCCCCAAATCCCTCCTTTAACCCCAAAATCCTGAACCTCTCGGTCTCCCTCGGGCTCAGGGAACAACTCTAGGGACCCAAACACCACCTTGAACCCCAAAATCGCCCTGTGAAACCCCCTATTCCCCCACCCAGACCCCAAATCGAGCTCCCCCACCCTCCAGCCCCCAAAATGGAGCCTCCAGCCCCCGCAAGATGGAGCCCTCCCTCACCCTTGTGTCCCAAATGGAGCCCTCAGCCCCCCAAGATGGAGTCCCCCCTCACCCTTGTGCCCCAAATGGAGCCCTCAGCCCCCCAAGATGGAGTCCTCCCTCACCCTTGTGCTCCGAATAAATCCTCAGCCCCCCAAGATGGAGTCCTCCCTCACCCTTGTGCCCCAAATGGATCCCCCAGTCCCCTAAGATGGAGCCTCCAGCCCCCAAGATGGATCCCTGAGCCCCCAAGATGGAGTCCTCCCTCACCCTTGCTCCCCAAATGGATGCCCCAGTCCCCAAGATGGAGCCCTCCCTCACCCTTGTGCCCCAAATGGATCCCCCAGTCCCCAAGATGGAGCCCCCAGGCCACCCAGACCGAGCCCTCCCTCACCCTCCAGCCCCCAAAATGGAGCCTCCAGCCCCCCAAGATGGACCTCCCCCTCCCCCTTGTGCCCCAAATGGATCCCCCAGCCCCCAAGATGGAGTCCCCTCCTCACCCTTGCTCCCCAAATGGATGCCCCAGTCCCCAAGATGGAGTCTCCCCTCACCCTTGTGCCCCAAATGGAGCCCCCAGCCCCCAAGATGGAGCTCCCAGGCCACCCAGACCGAGCCCTCCCTCACCCTCCAGCCCCCAAGATGGACCTCCCCCTCACCCTTGCTCCCCAAATGAAGCCCCCAGTCCCCAAGATGGAGTCCCCCCTCACCCTTGCTCCCCAAATGGATGCCCCAGTCCCCAAGATGGAGTCTCCCCTCACCCTTGCTCCCCAAATGGATGCCCCAGTCCCCAAGATGGAGTCCCCCCTCACCCTTGCTCCCCAAATGGATGCCCCAGTCCCCAAGATGGAGTCCCCCCTCACCCTTGCTCCCCAAATGGATGCCCCAGTCCCCAAGATGGAGTCTCCCCTCACCCTTGCTCCCCAAATGGATGCCCCAGTCCCCAAGATGGAGTCCCCTCCTCACCCTTGCTCCCCAAATGGAGCCCTCAGCCCCCAAGATGGAGCCCCCAGGCCACCCAGACCGAGCCCTCCCTCACCCTCCAGCCCCCCAAGATGGACCTCCCCCTCACCCTTGCTCCCCAAATGAAGCCCCCAGTCCCCAAGATGGACCTCCCCCTCACCCTTGCGCCCCAAATGGATCCCCCAGCCCCCAAGATGGAGTCCCCCCCCTCACCCTTGCTCCCCAAATGGATCCCCCAGTCCCCTAAGATGGAGTCCCCCCTCACCCTTGTGCCCCAAATGGATCCCCCAGCCCCCAAGATGGAGCCTCCAGCCCCCAAGATGGATCCCTGAGCCCCCAAGATGGAGCCCTCCCTCACCCTTGCTCCCCAAATGGATCCCCCAGCCCCCAAGATGGAGTCCCCCCTCACCCTTGCTCCCCAAATGGATCCCGCAGTCCCCAAGATGGAGTCCCCCCCTTTCTCACCCTTGCGTCCGGCGCACTCGATGTCGAAGCTGAGGACGCGCAGGGGGGGCAGCCCCAGCCAGGGCCCCTCGGGGGGCAGCCCCCGCACGGCCTCCCAGGCCACGTCGGCCTCCAGCTGGCACAGGGTGGCCGCCGGGACGCCCCCCGAGCCCGACCAGGCCCCGCGCCACAACAGCCGCTCGCGAGCCACCTCCAGCCAGCAGCAGCCAACCAGGCCCGAGTCCACCATGAACCTGGGGGAGAAATGGGCTGAAAAGGGGGGGGAAATGGGGCCGTTTGGGGGAGTTTCAGGGCGATTCGGGGCAATCTGCGGCCATTTTGATGCCATTTTGGGGAGATCTGGCGCCATTTTAAGATGATTTGGGGCCATTCTGAGGTGATTTGGTGCCATATTGAGGAGCTTTGGTGCCATTTTAGGTGCTTTGGCGCCATTTTGAGGAGTTTGGGTCCATTTTAAGGTGACTTGGGGCCATTTTGAGGGGCTTCAGGGTGATTTGGTGCCATTTTGAGGCACTTTGGGGCCATTTTGAGGTGTTTGGGTCCATTTTGAGGCATTTTGGGGCCATTTTAGGTGCTTTGGGGCCATTTTGAGGCACTTTGGGGCCATTTTAAGGTGATTTGGGGCCATTTCAAGGCACTTTGGGGCCATTTTGGGGAGACCTGGGGCAATTTCAAGGCATTTGGGGCCATTCTGAGGCAACCTGGGGCCATTTTCAGGCGACTTGGGGCAATTTAGCACCATTTTTAAGGCGATTTGGGGGCGTTTCGGTGTGATTTGGTGCCACTTTGAGGCGTTTTGGGGTGATTTGGAGCCATTTCAAGGCACTTTGGGGCCATTTTAGGTGCTTTAGTGCCATTTTGAGGCACTTCGGGGCGATTTTAGGTGCTTTGGGGCCATTTCGAGGCGCTTTGATGCCATTTTGATGTGATTTGGGGCCATTTTGAGAAGCTCTGGGGCCATTTTGAGGCGTTTGGGTCCATTTTGAGGCACTTTGGGGCCATTTTAGGTGCTTTGGTGCCCTTTTGAAGCCCTTTGGGTCCATTTTAAGGTGATTTGGTGCTATATCGAGGCACTTTGGTGCCATTTTGATGCCATTTGGAGACATTTTGGGGAGGTCTGGGTCCATTTCAAGGTGATTTGGGGCCATTTTGAGGCACTTTGGGTCCATTTTAGATGCTTTGGGGCCATTTTGAGGCTCTTTGGGTCCATTTTAAGACCCTTTGGTGCCATTTTAAGGTCCTTTGGGTCCATTTTAAGGCCCTTTGGGTCCACTTCGAGACCCTTTGGATCCATTTCGAGACCCTTTGGATCCATTTTAGTTGCTTTGGTGCCATTTTAGGTGTTTTGGGGCCATTTTAAGGCCCTTTGGTGCCATTTTAAGTGCTTTGGGTCCATTTTAAGGCTCTTTGGTGCCATTTTAAGGCCCTTTGGGTCCATTTCGAGACCCTTTGGATCCATTTTAGTTGCTTTGGTGCCATTTTAAGTCCTTTGGGTCCATTTCGAGACCCTTTGGGTCCATTTTGAGGCCCTTTGGGTCCATTTTAAGGCCCTTTGCTGCCATTTTAGGCATTTTGGGTCCATTTTAAGGCCCTTTGGGTCCATTTTGAGGCCCTTTGGGTCCATTTTAAGGCCCTTTGCTGCCATTTGAGGCGTTTTGGGTCCATTTTAAGGCCCTTTGGTGCCATTTTGAGGCCCTTTGGGTCCATTTTAAGGCCCTTTGCTGCCATTTGAGGTGTTTTGGGTCCATTTTAAGGCCCTTTGGAGCCATTTTGAGGCCCTCTGGGTCCATTTTAGATGCTTTGGGGCCATTTTGAGGCCCTTTGGGTCCATTTTAAGACCCTTTGGTGCCATTTTAGGTGCTTTGGGTCCATCTTGAGGCCCTTTGGGTCCATTTTAAGGCCCTTTGCTGCCATTTGAGGCGTTTTGGGTCCATTTTAAGGCCCTTTGGTGCCATTTCGAGGCTCTTTGCTGCCATTTTAGGCATTTTGGGTCCATTTTAAGGCCCTTTGCTGCCATTTGAGGCCCTTTGGGTCCATTTTAAGGCCCTTTGCGGCCATTTTAGGCATTTTGGGTCCATTTTAAGGCCCTTTGGGTCCATTTTGAGGCCCTTTGGGTCCATTTTAAGGCCCTTTGCTGCCATTTTAGGCATTTTGGGTCCATTTTAAGGCCCTTTGCTGCCATTTTGAGGCTCTTTGGGGCCATTTAAAGGCCCTTTGGGTCCATTTTAAGGCCCTTTGCTGCCATTTCGAGGCCCTTTGGGTCCATTTTAAGGCCCTTTGGTGCCATTTGAGGCCCTTTGGGTCCATTTTAAGGCCCTTTGGTGCCATTTCGAGGCCCTTTGGGTCCATTTTAAGGCCCTTTGCTGCCATTTCGAGGCCCTTTGGGTCCATTTTAAGGCCCTTTGCTGCCATTTTAGGCATTTTGGGGCCATTTTAAGGCCCTTTGGTGCCATTTTGAGGCTCTTTGCTGCCATTTTAGGCATTTTGGGTCCATTTTAAGACCCTTTGGTGCCATTTTAGGTGCTTTGGGTCCATTTTGAGGCCCTTTGGGTCCATTTTAAGACCCTTTGGTGCCATTTTAGGTGCTTTGGGTCCATCTTGAGGCCCTTTGGGTCCATTTTAAGGCCCTTTGCTGCCATTTTAGGCATTTTGGGGCCATTTTAAGGCCCTTTGGTGCCATTTTGAGGCTCTTTGCTGCCATTTTAGGCATTTTGGGTCCATTTTAAGACCCTTTGGTGCCATTTTAGGTGCTTTGGGTCCATTTTGAGGCCCTTTGGGTCCATTTTAAGACCCTTTGGTGCCATTTTAGGTGCTTTGGGTCCATCTTGAGGCCCTTTGGGTCCATTTTAAGGCCCTTTGCTGCCATTTTAGGCATTTTGGGGCCATTTTAAGGCCCTTTGGTGCCATTTCGAGGCTCTTTGCTGCCATTTTAGGCATTTTGGGTCCATTTTAAAGCCCTTTGCTGCCATTTGAGGTGTTTTGGGTCCATTTTAAGGCCCTTTGGGTCCATTTTAAGGCCCTTTGCTGCCATTTCGAGGCCCTTTGGGTCCATTTTAAGGCCCTTTGGTGCCATTTGAGGCCCTTTGGGTCCATTTTAAGGCCCTTTGGTGCCATTTCGAGGCCCTTTGCTGCCATTTGAGGTGTTTTGGGTCCATTTTAAGGCCCTTTGGTGCCATTTCGAGGCTCTTTGCTGCCATTTTAGGCATTTTGGGTCCATTTTAAAGCCCTTTGCTGCCATTTGAGGCGTTTTGGGTCCATTTTAAGGCCCTTTGGTGCCATTTCGAGGCCCTTTGCTGCCATTTTAGGCGTTTTGGGTCCATTTTAAGGCCCTTTGGTGCCATTTCGAGGCCCTTTGGGTCCATTTCGCGGTGTCTGGGTCGACGTACCGTATCTCGAAGTCGATGTTGGACTCGAAGGGGGGCGCGGGCTGCACCCCCAGCGCTCCCCAGCGCAGCCCTTGCTCCAGCAGGCGCCGGGCCGGGGCCAGCAGGCGCGGCAGGGCCAGCACCACCCGCACGAAGACAGAGCGAGACGAGCCCTGGTAACCCATGATGCCTGCGGGAGAAACGGGGGTCAGGGCAGCCCCGAAACCCCATCAGGGGAGTCTGAGCCACTGGGAGAGGAGTTTGGGGGCTCAGGGAGAGGGTTTTGAGGCTCAGGGAGAGGATTCTGGGGCTCAGAGAGAGGATTTGGGGCCTCAGGGATGGATTTTGAGACTCAGAGATGGATTTTGAGGCACAGGGAGAGGATTCTGGGGCTCAGAGAGAGGATTTGGGGCCTCAGGGATGGATTTTGAGACTCAGAGATGGATTTTGAGGCAGAGGGAGAGGATTTTGAGGCACAGGGAGAGGATTTTGATGCTCAGAGACGGATTTTGAGGCAGAGGGAGAGGATTTTGAGGCTCAGGGAGAGGATTTTGAGGCACAGGGAGGTGAATTCTGAGGCTCAGAGATGAATTTTGAGGCTTGGGGGTGGATTTTGAGGCCCAGGGAGAGGATTTTGAGGCACAGTGAGTGGATTTTGAGGCCCAGGGATAGATTTTGAGGCCCAGGGGATGGAATTGGGGGCCCAGGGAGAGGATTTTGAGGTTCAGAGATGGATTTTGAGGCTCAGGGAGTGGATTTTGAGGCCCAAGGGGTGGATTTGGAGGCTCAGGGATGGATTCTGAGGCTCAGAGCTGGATTTTGAGGCACAGAGAAAGGATTTTGAGGCTCTGGGAGAGGATTTTGAGGCTCAGGGATGGATTTTGGGGCTCAGGGATGGATTTTGAGGCACAGGGATGGATTTTGCGGCTCAGGAAGAGGATTTGTAGGTTCAGAGATGGATTTTGAGGCTCAGGGATGGATTTTGGGACTCAGGGAGAGGACTTTGAGGCTCAGGGATGGATTTTGAGGCTCAGGGAGAGGATTTTGAGGCTCAGAGATGGATTTGGAGGCACAGGGAGTGGACTTTATGGTTCAGAGATGGATTTTGAGGCTCAGGGATAGATTTTGAGGCTCAGAGATGGATTTTGAGGCACAGGAAAGGATTTTGAGGCGCAGGGATGGATTTTGAGGCTCAGAGATGGATTTTGAAGCCCAGTGAGTGGATTTGGGGGCTCAGGGATGGATTTTGAGGCTCAGGGGATGGATTTGGTGGCTCAGGGATGCACTTTGAAGCACAGTGAGTGGATTTCGAAGCTCAGGGGGTGGATTTGGGGGCCTAGGGGATGGAGTTGGGGGCTCAGGGATGGATTTTGAGGCCCAGGGAGAGGATTCTGAGGCTCAGGGATGGATTTTGAGGCTCAGGGGATGGATTTGGTGGCTCAGGGATGCACTTTGAAGCACAGTGAGTGGATTCTGAGGCTCAGGGGGTGGATTTGGGGGCCTAGGGGATGGATTTGGGGGCTCAGGGATGGATTTGGGGCTCAGGGAGAGGATTTTGAAGCCCAGTGAGTGGATTTGAGACTCAGGGATGGATTTGGGGGCACAGTGAGTGGATCTGAGGGCTCAGGGATGGATTTTGAGGCCCAGGGAGAGGATTCTGAGGCTCAGGGATGGATTTTGAGGCTCAGGGGATGGATTTGGTGGCTCAGGGATGCACTTTGAAGCACAGTGAGTGGATTTCAAGGCTCAGGGGGTGGATTTGAGGGCCTAGGGGATGGAGTTGGGGGCTCAGGGATGGATTTTGAGGCTCAGGGATGGATTTGGGGGCTCAGGGATCGATTTTGAGGCCCAGGGAGAGGATTCTGAGGCTCAAGGATGGATTTTGAGGCTCAGGGATGGATTTCGAGGCATATTGAGCAGGCTTTGAGGCCCAGGGGGTGGATTTCGAGGCAAAGAGATGAATTCTGAGGCAAAGCGAGAGGATTTTTGAGGCCCAGGGAGTGGATCTAGGAGCTCAGGGGATGGATTTGGGGTCCGAGGGTCGGGTTGCGGCTCTCACTCTGCTTGCGACACATCTCCAGCGCCAGCACCAGGTGCTTCAGCCCCTCCTTGTTCCCTCTCACCTCCCTCCTCAGAGCCGTTTCCAGCTCTCGCTGCAGCTCCTGGAGGTGTTCGGCCTCCAGCCCTGGGTTGGAGGTGCTCGGGGTCACTTTTGGGGTTCGTGGGGAGGCTTTAGGGTCGGATCTCGGGCTCTCCCCACTCACCAGGAGGCGCCAGGACGTAGAAGTAAGGGCTGAAGCCGTGGAGGTGCAGGCAGACGCTGTTCCCGGCCTCCGTCACCCCAAAAACCCTCAGGATGGGGGCTGGGCCGGGGGGGGGCGCCCGGCAGCCCCGGGGGGGCCGTCCCTGAGGGGGAAAACACCCCAAAATAGGAATTCGAGACCCCCCCAAACCCCCATCTTGGGCTTCAAGGGAACCCCCCCCCAGGGATTTGGGAGCATATTGGGGGGATTTGGGGGTCCCTGAGGGGGATTTGGGGCCTTGAGGGGTGGGTTGGGGGTCCCAGGGGGGAGTTGAGGGTCTCAGGGTGAGGATTTGGGAAGCTTTGGGGTCTCAAGGGGGAGTTGAGGGTCTCAGGGTGAGGATTTGGGAAGGTTTGGGGTCTCAAGGGGGAGTTGAGGGTCTCAGGGTGAGGATTTGGGGAGGTTTGGGGTCTCAAGGGGGAGTTGAGGGTCTCAGGGTGAGGATTTGGGAAGGTTTGGGATCTCAAGGGGGAGTTGAGGGTCTCAGGGTGAGGATTTGGGGAGGTTTGGGGTCTCAAGGGGGAGTTGAGGGTCTCAGGGTGAGGATTTGGGGAGGTTTGGGGTCTCAAGGGGGAGTTGAGGGTCTCAGGGTGAGGATTTGGGGAGGTTTGGGGGTCCCAGGGGGGAGTTGAGGGTCTCAGGGTGAGGACTTGGGAAGGTTCGGGGGTCCCAGGGGTAGAGTTGGTGTCTCAGGGGGTCCTGAGTGGGAATTTAGGGGTCCCTGGGGGGGTGTTTGGGGTGTCTAACCGACGTAGTGGTCGATGTCGAGCTGCAGGAAGTGGAGAGGGTCGGGGGGAGCGTTGGGGGGCGCAGGGCGACGCCACTTGGGGTTCACCTCCCCCACAAAGAGGCTGCCTGAGGCACACGGAGACACACAGTGACACAGAGGGACACGGACAGACACACAGGGATCCACAGGGACCCCACAGGGACCCATAGAGACTCATAGGGACCTATAGAGACCCCATAGGGACCCATAGAGACTCACAGAGACTCATAGGGACCCCATAGAGACTCATAGAGACCCCATAGGGACCTATAGAGACCCCATAGGGACCCATAGAGACTCATAGGGACCCCATAGACTCCATAGGGACCCCATAAAGACTCTGTAGAAACCCATAGTGACCCATAGGGGCCCCAGAGAGACCCATAGGAACCCATAGAGACACATAGAGACCCCACAGAGACCTATAGAAACACATAGAGACCCATAGTGACCCCATAGG